>APFE030387377.1:3460-21979 GCA_000404065.3 Pinus taeda
AGCTGGCAGAGGTCTCAAGGCTTTGCATTTCTTCTTCTGAAAATGGATTGAGCCTCTGCCTTTTGTCTGGACCTTCTGTGAGAGGGGTATCCCTCTCCCTTTTCCTGCTGGTGTCCTCCTTCTGAGGGGTTTGGAGGATAGAGGGATCTATCCTAGAGTCCTGTTTAGGAGGCGCCATACTGGTTGTCTTTTCTTGGGTGGTTGCCTGGCCTTCTCCTTTTTGTGTTCTCTGATCCTGATGATCAGTTTCTTGCTGGTGTTGCTGTTGTTGCCCTTGCTGGCCCTGTTGGCCCTGTTGGCCCTGTTGGCCCTCGGTTTCCTGCATCTCTATGTCCTTTCCCTTGCTTTGATCTTGTGCTGAGGTCTGCGCTGCCTTTTGAAATGTTGCAGATGAGGAGGCTGGTGCTGTTATGTGAGAGCTTGTTAGAGCAGGCACCTGAGAAGGACATTCCAAGTCAGCCATTTTTAATAAATGTCTCCTAGCCCTCTCAACTAGCTCTTCTTGAGACACAGGCTCTATCAAGGTGTTTTTCTTCCATTTTGGCTGGTTTTCATGTCTTGATATGAGGAGCATGCTATCATGCTCATAGTTGGAGAGTTTGTATTTTAGTCTCCTCTTGGATATAAAGCCATTGGGGTCATATGGTTTCCAAAGGAAGCTGAATGTCAGGCCAAGGCCTTCCAACATCCTATCTGCCTCCTTCCATCCTTCTCTTTTGTTTAAAACCAAATGACCAAGCTGGTTTTTAACTTTGAGTTGTGCCTTCTTGCCCTTCCCTGCAAAGTGGATTTGGTCGGCATTGTCGAATTGTCTGAAGTATTCCAGGGCAAAGAGTCTCATGGGCACAAACCTAGGCAGCCTGAAAGGTCACAGCTCACATCCATATATTCTAATCACTGTGTGATGCTGATAGAAATACCAGTCTCCTATGCCATAGGCAGTGGATAGTTGCAGTATCCTCTGCATTTCATCAGTGAGTCTTGGAGGAGGTTTTGTCATGAACAGAGACAGGGCCGGATGGATGAACAAATCTATAAACTCACAGTATGTATAGGGTGAGTATGCTTGGGCATGGAAGATTGAGCTCCAGTACACCACTGATCTCGGGTTTCCTGCAGCATCATTTCTCTTGATCTCAAAAGAGAATTTCTCATGTTGGTGATAGAGCATGAGGTGATAAATGTATGAAGTGTATCTGAACACTCTCTCCCTGGACAGGTGCAAGAATTGCTCATGGATCTTGTCAGAGATGTATGTAGCATAGTCATAGCAGATAGGGGCCTTCCCAAGGGCAAACATTGTCATCATGACTAGCACAGTTTCCTCTATAAACTCCATTGATTTGTATCCCAGAACTAAGCTTATCATATGGGCCAGGTCTAGTCCAAGTTGATTCAGGTATCCATCAAAGATGGGAGGATGCAGCACTTTGTCTGAATTTCTAACAAACAGTTGATTTAGTTTCAGGATTTCTGCCTCTGTAAGTATTTTGGTCCCCTGGTTGATTAAGTCCAGCAGGGATAAAGGAACCAATTTCTTGTGAGTTTTGAATTGAACCATATCCCTGATGGCCTGAGGGGTGGTATAGAATACAACTTCACCCTGGGGATTCATTACAGCTCTCTGTGATGGATCATAACAACTGGCACATAGATAGATGAGGTCAGGGAATTGTCTGACTGGAGGCATTTTAAAGGTTGGCAGAGAAGACTCCCAAATTCCTAGGATATCTGTCCCATCTCTGTGCTTAGCCCTGAACTCATTTAGTAGGTGAATATGAAAGGTGCATCCGTGTCTGGAGTCTTCTGAGATTTGATAATCTAGATCAGCAAGGTCTTGCCAGTCTAGCTCTCTCTGCGGAGCATTTAGAGGAGTGACATTAAGGACTGCAGGGGTATCCATGTCTGATCCAAATAATCTCTGAAATGCCGGGTATGATGCTTAAAATAGTGAAATTGAGGGGAACTGAGCTTAACAGGGTTGGTGCACAGTCAAGGATAACAATGCTGGGCCTTTTGGGAAGGACTTTCAGCAATGGGGAAGACCTCCCTTGTCAGTTTGGAAGTAATGCAGGAAGTCCACGGTTGCGCGAATAGGGTAGGTTTTTAGCAAAAGTTTCAGTCTATCCGAGGTCTCCAACGCTATGCTTCAACTTTAAATGGTCGAATAGGGTCAGATACAGTTGGTTTATCGGTGAAATTTTTTAATTTAATGGCTTTTCATGGTGGTTTTCACAAGAAATTTAGGAAAAAACCAGTTCGCAGGAGGACGAAGACTCAAATACCTGTTAAGCAATGGCCTGGACTGAAGAAACAGCTGGGTTTGCTTGCTGGACTCTTTGAAAATGCTCACGGGCTGGCTGGTTAAACGGTCGTCATGAATCACATGCAGATGACAGAGCAGTGTTTTTTCTGAAAATAAGAGAAAATTGCGGAAAAACGGCGAAAATATGGCTTTTTGGTTTTATTGGCGCGCTTTTTGGATGACGTCAGCATGACGTCATCATGGGGGACCGGGTTGGATGACGTCAGCAGGACGTCATCGGGTGACGTGGCGGTCAACGACAGGTCCACGGGGGCGATGAGGTGGCGACCACGTGGGCGAAATGACGGACGAGGGGGGCAGACGTGGTGGTGACGTGCATGGCAGCATGGCGCAGACGTGGGCGGGACAGGTGTCGCAATATCGGAACCGGCCCTGTACGGTGAAGGAACTGTCAGACGTTGCTCCGATGCGATTTGGGAGTGACAAGTGTCCCCGCGTGACGCTCGCCTGACACAAGCGTCTGACAGATATCGGAAGGTATCTGTCAGACATGTAGGGTCCTCCGATATTCATGTGGGTCGTCGATCTGGAGGCGCGCGATCCAACGGCTGTCGGGCGCCCAACCTGCACGATCTGTAACTGCTGCGTTTATTAACTTCCGGACGTCGGGATTTCCCGAAATCAACGTGTGCCGTCGATCTGAGATAGGTGCCATCTAACGGCTGTCGGGCGGGCAATCTGCACGATCTGTAACTGTGCCTGGGCGGGCAATAAACAATGATTTTTTCTTTGCAAACGTGGCGGCGGGACCCTCCATGTGCTAATTGCTCTTTGAAGGATTTTCAATGGTTTCACTTACCAAAATAATTTGGTCCGCCAACCTTAGGAAAACATGCAATTTGAGAGTTTTCTATAGGGCTTGGGCATAAATCTTTTATGAAGGCCGAGACTATAGGGAAAAGGGGTCCAAATGGTTTTTTATCAATGTGAAAGGGTAAACTGGCTCCCGACCTTAGGATAAGGCGGGGGAGGAATAATTTCATAATGTTTCCGCCCTTTGGGTGATTTTTATGGATTTTAAAGGTTTTTCAAGGTTTTTTCAAGGTTTTCAAGGTTTTCCAAGGTAAAATGGAACTTTTGGGTAGGGAAACTGGTGGAGATGGAGCAAAGGTGGAACATGGGTTCTTGACCTTGACCAGGTGTCAATTCAAGTCCCAGGGAGCGAACATTATGGCTATAGTGCCAAGGAGGGGATATTTATGCATTGTGGGGTTTATACACCATGGTGTTTATAGTAATAGGGATAATGGGGTACAGGGAGCTAAGTAGTAGAGTTAGTTGTTAACATGGAGGGAACATATGAGTGAGGGCTAGTTCAACCAGGTTTTCTTTGAAAATAACTTGAAATCAGGAGTAGATCAAATTGAAAAGATTTTTGCACAAGAAATGTGGCTTGTAAAGCCATAAGAATGTAACAAAGATATAAACTTTTGTGCTCTGTTCAGCTTGGGAAGGGGAGTTAGTGATGATTGATATACAAATGAGAAACAAGGGAGTTAGTCATGCTCCAATGTGTTGCCTTTCTTGTAGATGTTTCATCACCTTTGGTCCTGAAAGAGACAACACTTCTGCAACCCCATCTACCTACCCAACTAGTTCTCCTAACATTTTTTGTTCCTTCTTGGAGGGTGCACTTGGACTTGCAAACCCTTTGAATGCCCTTTTCTTTTCATTGGCCCTTTTTTGCTTTCCTTTCATATCTAATACAACCCTTATTCCTTCCAAGGTCCCAGATTAAGCAGTTGGGAACCTTAGTTTCTCTACCTAGCTACTGATCTGCGAAGATTAAAGCGTTTGGCAGATTTCTTCTCTATTACAACATAAAATTAAACATGGCATGAATTCAGATGGCTGTGAATATCATAATCTTGTTCAAATGCAGGCAGGATGTCTTTTCTTTTCTTTTGCAAATATGGAACCTTTGTGGCAGCAAAATGGAGCATATTTGGCACTTATATTTGCCAATCATGAAATATGAAACCTATTGGTATAGGTATCCAACACCATATTTAACGCATCTTCTCCATACACATTAGAAAAATTTTGAGGTCTAAAATGGAACTCCTAAGGAATATTATAAAATAATAGTGGAAATAATAAAATAAGATTAGATTACATCATTGAATTTTAGAGGGAAAAAAGAAAAAAATATTTTTTCAACTTATCTCCCTATGGTTTTACTCAAATTTCAAACGGGAGCACTCGTTGGATGTGGAATTTAATTCCTCATCCAAGGAGTACCCATATTGCATACTTTTGATGGACCTTGCTACACAAAAACTGAGAAATACATGAGAAATGTTATTGCAATCACATTTTTCATGTATTTCTTATTTTTCATATAATAGGGTCCATAAAAAATATACAACATTGGTACTCCTTGGATGAGGAATTAAATTCCGCAACTAACTAGTTCTCTTACATGAAATTTGAGTGAAACTGTAGGGAGATAAGTTGAAAATATGAGTTGAAAAAGTAGTTTTTTTAATTTATTTTATTTTTAATATTTTTACTTTTTTACTCCAAAAATGGTGAATCATCCCCAATGGTTGACATCATAATCTTGAATCATATTGGTTCTTAAAAAGTTGATTTTGGTTGTATATTTTGTTTTGAGGCCTATTTTTAACCTCAAAATTTCTCTAATGAAATATGCAACAAATAATCTAATCATGCATTTATTTTTCTAGGTTTTACAATGACCTTGAAGTCATATTCCTAAAGTAGCAACAACCATCGACATTTTCTTCCCCACAATATTGGCTTATTGACCAAATATCTCGGCATAAAATGTTATGTACACATTTTTTAGTGGGACCCTAGTAGATAATCTCTAAGCTTTTGAAGTGCATATACCATTTCCAATTCCTTCCACTCCATGGTGGTGTAATTTTGTTTGACTATCGATAGTTTTTGGTGAGAAAACACAATAGGGTGATCTATATCCCCTTCTCCTAGTTGGGCTACGATTGCACCCAAATCTATGGTTGAGGAATCCACATGACCATGGAAATCCTTTCCCCATTTTGGAAATAACAAAAGTGATGTGATAACTAATTGTCATACAATGTGTCCAACTCCTACTAACATTCTTTACTCTACTAAAACTTTACTTTCTTTTTCAAAATCTTCTCCAAGGGGGTTGTAGTCTCCGCATATCCTTGTATAAACTTTCTATAGTAGCTTTTATGTCCCAAAGTCATTTACAACATATGTACTTATGTATCTGGTGGAAAATGAACTGTGAAATCATTATTTTCAAGGTTAATCAATAGACCTTGTTTGCATACTACATAACCTAACAGAATACCAAAGGGTGAATAGAAAATGCACTTCTTCTAATTTAGCAATATTTTTAGTTTTTAATATCTATAAAACATGAGATGAAGGACTTCAATTTGTTTCTTTAGAAATCTAAATATTATCTAATCATTGAGATATACCTCCAAGGAGTCATGGACAAATTCTTTGAAAGCTACTATGACCACATTAGAAAATATTTTAAGTGGATTCTTTAGACCGAAAGACATCACAATATACTAGAAAGATACCCATTCTGTCATAGATGTGGTATTTTGTATATCTTATGACATGATATTAATTTAATGGTATGCTAAGAATCCATCTATAAATGATTAGGGCTCTTGTGTTCCCAACATTTTCTTATACATCATATGTGAACTAGGTGGGGAACAAAGTCTGTACACATGGATCATTTAGCTTCCTTAACTCTATATAGATCTTGATTTCTTCTATCTTCTTATCCTGCACCACCAATGGACTTACGCACTATGATTCTTCTATTGGTTCAATAATCCCTACTTCCAACATTCTATCCAATTTTTTTTGCATTTTCTGCTTGTATACTGGGTTCAACTATCTTTGCATCTAGATTTAATGAAATATTAATTTTTCACAATGCACCTACTATGCCTTTCACCTCTAAGAAAGTGGCAAGGGGAACAAATATTCAGATTCGCACAACAAATCAACAATATTTTTTACCATCTCCTTGTGCCACTAGTCTCCAATAATAGTAAGCTTCAGATTCTCTTTATTCCAATATTTACTTTATTCGTCTTGATAGGCTTGGTATAATTTACATATTCAAGTTGTTTCCTTGCTATTTTATGCCCCCCTTTTGTCTCTAACATAGTTGAACTTCTCGATTCACCTTCTTCTTTGTATTCCTCCATTACGTTGTTACATTCCATAAGTTGTCTAACAAGATGAGAGTGTTAGTGTGCGAGACACAACGGCACTGATTTCTACACAATTGGACCTTTTGAGGTAAAAATGTTTCCTTTAAAATACTATAATGATGTGTTTATGTATGGATCATTATATTGAAAGCTAAAAGTGACCGTTGAAGTTCCAAGTCATCATTGTTTACTCTATTGTTCCTCCACACACTCCCAGTTATGTATGCCAATTCCTAGGGATAGTATATAGTGTATGTATGAACCGATGCAACCATTTCTCTTAGTATCCTATTCTTGGTCCATGCTACAACACACCCCTTTAGATGAGTGGTTGGAAAGCCCAAGCTAGCATATTTATCTCCATTTTTGTTCTGTAGTAAGAATCTTATCTACAACAAATTTCTACACATATGCCAATTTTCTATCTTCTCCTCATGCGCCACCCACCATTGTGCATAGCTATCTTTCAAAGCTATATGAAAGGAAAAATACCTAAGATGCTTTTATATCTATACCTTGAATTTTTCCACAAAGGAATATACATTTGTCATTCCAACATACTTCAGGGGATCACATAAATTTGTTCTTATCTAATGCACTACATAGGTGATACATGTGCATCTTTTAGTAGATAATGGATACAAATTGTGCTACCAATTTTCAAGGGCTTCATCTGAGTTTGATGTGAAAGAACTAACACTTCACCATCTTAGCACTTTGTCGGTAGTTGGATTGACATAATCATCCCTAAGTGTGTTGAGCCTTGTAATTGCCACATATTTTCATTATAATCTTGAGCTTTGATATTAATTTCTTGCCTTTTTCTTCATAATTATGCTTCATCACCTAGAATAGTTCAAGTCTTAAAATAATTTATATTTTTCTCATAATCTAATTTTCAATAAAACTATTTTATTTATAAATGAATTGATAATGCATTTGTTGGAGGTTTTATCATAGACAAGGGTTATGAGAGCATGTCGAAGTTCAATGGAAGTTGATGGCATTTGAAGAACATACATGGAAAATTCAGGTGAGGCCAATTTTAGATTAAGGAATTGGTTGTCAATAACATTCTTGGTTTCTTCACTAGAAGATATCAAATTTATTTCAATTAAGAAAGAACGATCTACAAATATTTTATTCTCATATCGTTCTTTATTCCAGATATTTTCGGTTGTGATCGCCCTTTCTGTATTATAAAATGAGGAGAGTTTTCCCATGCACGGGTAATGAAGAAATATTGTAATTTTGAAGATAGAACAACGATTGAGCTTGGGTTGTAATTATTCAAAGAAGTTAGTGTGAAGATCTTGTATTGATTAATTCAAGTTTATCAATTTCTTTGTTGATTTGACTTTCTCATATATAGTATGACTCCTGGTGGTTCAAGACTGCTTCCTGGACGAGGCACTATCTTCTAATTTGTATTATCAATCTAGTAATATTTCTACTTATTTTTGCCCAGCAAATTGATTGGTATTGTTATTTATGGTTCGCTTGAACTGAAGAAATAAGAAGTATTTAATCATGCTTGTTATCTCTTATGAAGACGATATTTATTTAAGTTGTTTCCTTAGCTACTGCATGTTGCTTCCTTAGTTATGATTGTTATTTTCAATTATTGTTTCCGAAAGTATGATTGTTTTTTTTTTCTGGGTAAAGTCTATTCTATTGATATTAAAAAACAAAAAGATATATACAGAGAGGATTTAACCTCTGAGAGAGCCTTGGACATCTCTCTGTCAAGAAAACATTACTAAACTGACTTTGTCTTCTTCTCTTACAGCGAATAACCATATCTTGTGAGCCTAGAGCAGAACTAAAAAAAGTTAAAATCCAAATTACAAAGTAACAACATGATAGTAACTAGGCTTTTAGCCAAAAATCTCAAAAGTTCTTGCCTCCGGTTGGCTGCTAGCTAGATATCGCCTTGCCCAACGACGTAGTACTGATTCAAAAAAACTGGAAACCAAGATGCAGAGTGACTGCCTTGAAGCTTCAAACACTGTGTTGACATTTACTCGGGTTCATCAGGGCCCTGATCCTTCTCCTCGTCCGAAGCACGCTCCCAAGTGACCATCACACCATCTTCTACATCCGTTGGCTTAACTCCTGGGGGGAGCTTGAGATGCAAAATATTGGGGTAGGTGTTATCTGGCCATTGCTTCATCTTACCTGACTGAGCCGAGACCTGCGGAGTTCCATCTATACCTTGAGACTCCCCTTCCATCCCCTTTGCCGGATGATTAATACTGTGTTCCTCCAGCTGACTGTACCGAATTGACCATGGGAGAGAGAGGCTAGTATGTTGAATTTGATTCTGCGCTGATGAGATCCTCCTCCTGCGACGAATTGACCGGAGGGGTGGGAGAGTGTTCCTTCGCTGATGTCTCCGGGCTAACTTGTTCCTCCTCCTCTTCTGAGAAGATGACAATAACCATAGCTATGACAAGCGGTTTGTTCAACCGGCTTTTGAAGCAGAATTTGGCTGTTTGCACTGAGTTATTTATCGAGGAGCCAGATTCTTCAGAGACTTGGGAGGGTGGATAGGCTATGGCGAGCGGAGAAATGCGTTGAGGAGTAGGACTGCCTCGACCTCCCGACCCTCCCCTTAGACCTGAATTACGTCCCCTCCTGGGAGTTGCTCTGAGGCGAGGAGCCATGTGCACTATGTTCTGCCTGATAAACCCACTCAACGACAGAGAATGAAGGAGCAAAGACTGAGAATTGGCAAGATGCCAGACCGAGGGCCAGCCAGAGGAAAAAGAGACCCCTTTTTTAAGCCCACCCGCAACCGAATTCGCCACCTAATTATGCTTGTTTACCTCGATAAGAAGCCCGCCCCTCACCCAGGCCACTGCAGCAGGATTACCAACCCAGGAGGGACTGCTAACGGGTATAAGACGCCAAATTGCAATTGTGGAAACAGAGAGGGAGTGCGTTGCGCTTACCTTCAGCAACTGAGAGCGAGGCTAGGGTGGCTTCTCCTGAGGGCACTGCAACTTCCCTCGCGAGCGAAACCACCATGAATCTCCCCTGCTACCGACCTTGAGCTTGTGCCAACCACCAGCTGCGTCTTCCTCTATGGGTATGCTCACATCTGATCTCCATAAAAACACCAGAATGACCGCCATCATTCTCTGGCTTGTCAAGCCTACATCCTCCATCTGCGTACCTAGGGAGTGCAACAACATTAAATTGTAGTGAATGCCCATCACTTCGCCTTGGATATGAGCCCGAGACGCGTCCTCCGCCACCTGCCAGCTGCTGTCTGCGCGTGGCTCCATCTCAAAGAACATTAAAGGCTATTGAATTCACTCGCATCCGAGTGTGATTCTTCCCTTGCTTGCATATCTCTTGATAGTATGGATTGAAAGGTGGAAATTTCTGTCTCCGAGGCTATACTTTGTAGAGGCTCTTCAAAGAACTCCTTTCCCCTGTCCACTCCTAAATTAGCAAGAAAGTCTGCCAGTTTGTTTCCCTCTCTTCTGATATGCTTGAAGGATATAGCCGGATTATTGCCTAGCGATTGTTGGAGCCGCTCAAGTCTGGTGGCCATTCTCCAACTGTTGCTTACCTTGTGAATTGTTGATCCCTATTTTAGTTTTGAGGCTATATTAATGATGGATTGAGAGTCCCCTTCCACTATAAGCAGCATGAGCTGATGTACCTGTGCAATGTTAAGCCCTCGCCATAGTCCTTCCAGTTCTACAGCATTATTAGTATTCCAACCAATTGAGCCAAAGAAGGTGATGAGAGGGTTACCCTGATGATTTCTTATTATTCCACCGTAGCCTGTGCTTCCAGGATTCCCTTTTGATGCCCCATGAAAGTTGAGTTGGAATACATTGATGGGCGAAGGTGTCCAGCAGGTAGAGGACTCTTGATGCTTGGAAGAGTTTTCTTTGGAAGAATTCGAACTTTGTAATTGGATCTGCCAGTTGCTCCATATAGCTTGTTCCTGTGTAGTAGAAGGAAAATCCTCCTGTGACCAGCCTTTAATAGACAGAGTTTCTTGAATGTTTTTATGCAACATTGTCCATACCTTCTCCTTTGTCATTGCTTGGTTTTTATATATCCGTTGGTTTCTCTCCTTCCATATATTCCACATCAATAGCCCCGGTGTAATTTGCCAGAGAGTGTTTAGAATGCTGCTCTAATATGGCTTTTGGGCCCAGTTGCGGAGAGTGCTCTTTAGGTCCCCCATCACTCGACCTTCCTTCCTACAATGGAATGTTACCTTTTCCCAGAGTTGTCTTCCTAGCGGGCAGGTTTTCATAAGGTGCAGAGCCGACTCCTCTTCCTGTTTGCAATTGAGGAAGATTGATGGACTAGCAAAGTTCCTTTTTCTAAGATTATCCCATGTGAGAATTTTATTATGTGCCAGGAGCCATAGAAAAGTAGAAACCTTCGGCTAGATGGGCGGGCTCCATATTTTGTCCCATAATTTGTCTTTAATTGCTCTGTCTTTTATTATTAGTTTGTAAGCCTCTTTAGTTCTAAAGGTACCCTTTTCTTCTTATCCCCATCTGAGCACATCCCTACCTGCCATCTTTAGTATTTTTCTTTTTTGAAGTTCTGTTGATAATGAGAGTTGAATTTGCTCTGGGCTTGTCGGTAAGATGGTGCGCGCTTCAAGCCACTCCTTGTGATCATGTTCATTATGTGGTCTCCAGTATTGGTTTACTTTATGCATCTGGTTTAGATCTCAATCTGGTATGCCCTGTATTATACTTTTGAGGTTTGGGAGTTGCTGCCATGAGTCTCCCCAGAACCTAGCTGTACATCCATCTCGCACCTCCCAAAAACTGTGCTGTTGAATTATCTCTTTGTGTATGATGGCTGAGTTCCATATTACCGAGCCTTTTCTAACTTCGGACATTCTGAGACGCTCCTCCAAGGGCAGATTTCTGGCATATTTCGCTATCCAAAGGTTGGCCCAAGGTGTGCCAGGATTGGAGAGCCATTTCCACCATATTTTTTCTCCCATTATTATGTTGCTATGTTCTGGATCTCTTAGTCCAATACCTCCTGCATTTTTAGGGAGACAGGCCTTCTCCCAATTAACTAGGGCCCATTTTCGATTTGGTCCTGAGCTTCCCCAGAGGAAATTACGTTGCAGCTGTTTGATAGCTTTGAGTACCCATTTCAGCGCTGCCATGATAGAGAACAGATATAGCGGTATGGATTGAAGAACTACTTTGATTAGTACAATTCTACTATCCATGTTGAGGGCTCTATGGGTCCAGAGGAAGAGTCTTGCTTCCAGTTTTTCTAGCAGGTCAGTCCAAGAGGCGTGCTTGAGCGCAGACGCGATTAAAGCGGCCCCTAGATATTTGGAAGGCAGAGACGCTATGGAGAAGCCTAGGATTCGTGCAATAGCTCTTTGGGTCGTACGTGGCGTATTAAAAAAGAAGAGCTGGGATTTAACTCTATTTATGAGGGCGCCTGAGGCTAGAGAAAAATTATTGAGAAGAGCATTAAAAGATCGGGCTTCTTGAACTGAGGGATGGCCGAATAACATATTGTCATCTTCAAATTGCTGGTGAGAGACAACAGGAGCTTGGTGGAGAGCAATACCTTTAATTTTGCGGGAGAGGATAGCTGAGTTAATGCTGCGTCCTAGTCCTTCAGCCATGATGACAAACAGGAATGGCGAAAGAGGATCTCCTTGTCTTATTCCTCGGGATGGATAGAAGGTGGAGGAGGGGATACCATTGATGAGGATGGAGAAGAATGAGGAGGAAATTAGATTGCTTATCCATCTGACCCATGAAGGAGAAAAACCAAAAGCTTTGAGGATTGTTTGCATATATTCTTAGCTTATACTATCAAAAGCTTTGGATAAATCAATTTTGAGTAACATACCTGGTTTTTTTGCTTGCTTGAGAGAATGTATTATTTCATGGGTTAAGATTATCCAATCCGTAATCTGTCTTCCCTCTACATAGTCGGATTGTTATGGAGAGATGATGAGGGGCAGCAAGGGCTTCAGTCGTAGAGCAACAACCTTGGAGACAATCTTGTATATTATGTTGCATAATGCTATTGGCCTGTACTTGTCTGGTGAAGGTGAATCCTCTACCTTGGGGATCAATGCAATAAATGTTGCATTCATACCCGGGTACATCCATCTTAGAGTTTGTGATTCTTCCACTACCTGCCAAACTTCCCATTTGATCATTTCCCAAAAGTGTTGGAAAAAATTTGAAGTAAATCCATCTGGTCCAGGTGCTTTTCCTGCTTTTAGTAGATTCACCGTTGTTTCAACCTCTTGAAGACTTATCGGTTTGAGAAGAAGAGTGTTGTGGTCTTCAATGATTAATCTAGGAATATGTCTAATGATTTTGTCGATCACCTCTTTCCTGTTTATATTGGGTTCTTGGTTCATTTTCTTCAAGTAGTTGAAGAATTCCTTTTCTATTACTTCATGAGTATCAATTTTGGTGCCCTGTTCATCCTTGACATAAGAGGTTTGGTTGCTCATTCTTCTTTGGACTATAGTTTTGTGAAAAAACTTCGTATTCCTCTCCCCTTCCTTCAGCCATCCGACCCTTGATTTTTGCCTCCATAGTATTTGCTCCTGTAGGTCTCGTTCTAGGAGTTTTTTCTCCATGTCTTGCTCCTTCTGAGTTAGCTCTTCCGTCCGTCCCTCAGAGATCATTTTTTGCTGAATCGCTTTCATTTCTTTGTTGAGGATTTCCTTTGCTTTGAAGATGTTGCCAAACGTGGATTTGTTCCAGCGTTTTAGTTCCTCTTTGAGGTACTTCAGCTTCCTTTCAAACCTAGACATTTTTGAATCTTCAGTTGGATTGAAGTTTTGCCATGTGCCTCTGATGAATTCATGGAATTCCGAGTGATTTAACCAGAACGATTCGAACCTGAAGGGATGTCGAGTATTATTACCTGGTCTGTTCCAATGCAGAGCAATGGGCCAATGATCTGATCCCGAATAAGGAAGGATGGAGGCGGTAAATTCACCTCCTATGTGAACCGCATTGTCTGAAATTAAGAAGCGATCCAGACGCGAGGCTATTTGCTGTGGATCTGCTCTTTTGTTTCTCCAGGTGTAGAGGTCATTTCTCATAGGCAGGTCTATGAGCCAATTATTTTGAATAAAGTCTTTCAATATTGAGCCGTCCCTGTTTACTCTGCATCTTCCTCCTTTCTTTTCCTCCATTGTCGCAATCATATTGAAATCTCCCAGATACCCAGAGCAGATGAGTCCTATCTGCGTTTAGCTGCATTAACACATCTAGGATTTCCACCTTGAGTTGAGTTTCTTGTGGGAAGTAAACATTTGTTAGATGGCCATATATATTCGTCCCAAGTAGATGAAAGGATGCTTGAATGAAGTGTTTGTTTGTATGTATTTTTTCTAGGTGGATCTTTCTTGTGTCCCATAGCACTGCAAGTCCCCTTGAAGCTCCCTGAGCATCTACAGCCGTTACTAAACCTCCTGGCCATGCTTTAGCTTCTATTTTTTCCAAAAAAATCGAGTTACATTTAGTTTCCTGCAAAAAACAGAATTGCTGGCTTTTCCTCCATTAACATATTTTTTAGAAGTCTTCCTTTTCTGGGGCACTTAAGCCCTCGAATATTCCATGAAATCAGCTTCATTGAGAGGGTTTAGGGTCAGTATTAAAATATTTGGTTAGTTTGGCATATCTGCTTGACTCAACCAATACCTCTCCAATCTTGATGGTTCTTTCTAAAGTGGTTTTCCTTCCTCGCTTTTTACTGTCTTTGGTGATGAACTTCCCATCCCATTGACTACCAATTTGAACCCCTAATGAATATTTTTTTTGAGCTTTGTTGAGAACTTCTACTAGATTATCCACTTGTTTGTCAGGTATTTTATTGAAGTTACCTGTTTTGCAAGCTTGTTCTAGACCTAAGATGTCTAGTTCACCAATATCTATTGATTCTGTATCTTCTTCCATGAAGTGTGGTTCTTGATATCTTTCATCTTCTTCTTTCTCTTTGCTTGCGCTAAGATTGGTGTTGTCTATTTCCATGTCCGGTGTGTTCCATATTTCTGGGGCAGATTCGTTCTTATCGCGACCTTGTGCTGTCTCCTTTTCCCTTGCTTCCAGTTGTTTGCCTGTTGTCGTAGCCTGCTTAGCTTTTCCTGTATCGGTCTTGGAGATTGGCGGGTCTTGCGAATCATCCTGGGCTAGGACTGCGAAACTGTTGCTTGTAGAGGGTTTTGAGGGTTCCTCTGATGATGTCTTAGGAGGCCCAGTAGATTTCCTGCTTTCTCTTCTTCGATTTGTTACCTTGGTGAATCCATCAGCAGACTGTAGTTCCTGGTTGGTTGGAACTGTGGGTTTAATGTTTAGAGGACAATCTCTAAATAGATGTCCTAATGCATGACATTTCCTACACCTAAAAGGTACATGCTCGTAGTCAATTAATTGAATCCAATCTTGATCTTCATGAAAAAGACGTACCGTGTCAGGCAGAGGCTGTTTCAGATCCATATAAACGCAGATCCTGGCATAGGAGGCATGAGAGGTATGTCTTGTTGTCTTTGTTTCTTCTGCTACCCTGACAAATTCCCCTAGGACTGCGCCAATGGCTTTTAGGGACTCCTCCTCCCAGTATTCCCATGGTAGCGAATACAATCTGATCTAGACTGGCGCCCAGCTCAGATCTTCCTTGTCCGGGTTGAAACGAGCTACCCACTCTCTCAGAAAAAGACCAGCAGAATTAAAGAAGTAAGGTCCCCCATCAAAGACCCTATTTTGGTCTTCCAAGTAGTTGAAGATAGCGGTGAAAAACCCTTTCGGCCCTAGAAGTAGGGTTATTTGTCCCTTTGGTCGCCATTTAACTTCGATCCAGGTTCGCAAGGATTTCTCAGTGGGCCAAAAGCCAATAAATTTGCCTATGAGAGCATGATCTCTCATATATTGTATTCATGCGTTGATACGATGACTGAGTAGCTCCACCTCTGGCCTGTGGGTAGCTACGGGCTTGCATGTGGATGAACTGACTTGTGGCTTGTCTTGCTGTGCCTGTTCATTCTTCTTCTGCTATTTGTCCTCTGTATTTCCTTCCGTATAAGCCGCCTCCTTTCCCGAACTGCCAATGGGCCCTTTCTGTCTATTGCTTCTTAGAGAGGTTGCCTCTCCAACCCCTTGAGGGGTACTCATGGATGCGCTCAGCTCAAGCCTTGGGCCCCAGCCTGCGTTCTGCCTCCGTCAGAAGTGGTCGCCGCTGTGCACAGCCTGCCATAGCAAGTAGCTGCGGAAACCCTAGTTTCTGCTTGCCTCCCGTGATTGCCTCTCGTCCCGTGATCCACTCCAATCATGTAACCCCCTCTTTCTCTTCACTCTACTCTATTCTGAAAGTATGATTGTTATTTCGATAGGCACATAGTTATTTCATGAAATGTTAGAGTAATGTTACCTTCAAATTGAATTATTGCAAGCTTCTTTAATTAGAATCTTCATTTTCTATCTGGTTGATCATAGTTCTTTCAAATACAGATTGATTTTATAGAGTATGTAAGGTCATTCTTTGTTTTAGGTGTTGATTTTGTCGTTGGATTGGAAGATAGATCATTTTAGGATGAGTGTTAGTTTCTAGAAGTATCTTGCATAAAAAATAAATAAATAAATAAATTGTTTACCTTGAGATAAAAAGACAAATCGTCGGTTTGATGTTAATGCTGATACTTGATTATTATTTTAGAACAATTTAGAAACCAAAAAACATGCAATGACATTGTAAATGCATGTAGGTTTTATTCTTGTACAAAAATTAACTACAAATGAATTCTTAAAAATATAGAAAAATATACAATAGCGAGAACATAAAAATATACATAGATATTTTCTCTTGTAACCCAAAATAAAGAAAACAATATTAAATTTTCATTATGTTCCTTTCAATGTTAAAATATATTACATACATGCCAGATCATTCATAAACCTTAATCCAATAACACTGGATTAGAACATAACTGCAATTCCCTTGATCAGATCTATAAAATACCATGGGAGAAAATATCATGCCCAAAGCCATGCACAAAACCATTGGTGTGTCTACATTAAAATAAATAAATAAATAAATAAATAAAAATATCCAAGGGTGCTTCCCCAGACCCCATGTAGGGGGGCTCCTGCCCCCTGAAACCCCCCTGTTCTACTTGACACAACGTAATAACACATGACACTAATTATGGAAAGAATATAACACACACCCAATAATGTTATTGAGGTTCTCTATAGTGAATCTATCTATGACCAACTCCATAAATCGATCTCTTTCCATTAGATCAAATGTTACTGTCACCCTCAGGTCTCCTAATTTAAAGATCATCTTTCTTCTCTTCTAATCAATTATAATTTGATTTTGAAAGGCTCCATTAATGCCAAGAAATGTAATATAAGTATTAGATTATCTACTATTTCAATTTCCTCAAAATTAGTAATGTTTTTTACTCCATCAATATTAGCATCCACTCCCACCAATATATCAATAGGAAAGACTCTTCATTGATTGTCCATTCTTAACTGGATAACTGACCAAATAAGGTTCGATTTGCCAATCATCTCCAATGTCTACTTCGGCGTAATGTTAATGTTTGATTCAAGCTATACAATAATGTGTTCCATATCATATGCTCTGATATATGCATTAAGTGTGAACTTCCTACTTGTTCTCTTCTTGTGCATAATCTTGTTGATTCTGCGTCTAGTAGGAACTCCTTGCTCTTGCACACATTTATTGATCATCCCATGTAGCTTATTCAAAGTCGATTTATCCTTCACTATTTCTAGACAACTCTTCAAGAATTTTTAGATGGGACTTACCTCTTCTCCTGCTTCTCTAGCACAGATTGGTCATATATCAGTGGCAAGTTGTATACAGGTGTGATTGTTGTGTAGTCGAACTTGAAGAACGCCATTCTATTATGAAGAGATCTCTTATGGATTCCTTATAAGTCTCTTTTTATTTTACTTTTTCAAACCTAAGGGTCGACTCTACTAATTTTCTTGCCCACTGTTATGCATACTGCAATTTTAATTCGATAGTTAAATGTTAGTTTTATAGTTATGTGTTGGTGTTGATACTATCACTATCATGATTTAAATATAACATTAACATATTTCACTCTTCATGAATTTTCAATCAAAGATATATAAATCAATTAAAAATATCCATACGCCTAAATATAACAAGAAGACCTATAAGGTGGCTACTTTTTAGTTTATCTTGCCTAGGAAAAAATATACATAATCTTAGTTATCAAAAGTTAATTGTAATCTAATGTTTACTTAATCTTATAGTGCTCTTAAAAAATAGTGAGCTTGCTCATATAAAAATTATTCTTAGTAATCATCTACAATTAAGAGTTGCATTTTTAAAGGTAGACATATGCAATGAGCTAACGAGATGTACTATTGCTTTGTGAACTTTAGCAAATCCTTTGACACAACCCCTAGGTGCTTACTATTTGAGAGGATTAAGGTGTTAGGGATTCTATACTTGTTGATTTCAATGGAAATGGATCTATATACCATATTAATAATGGCAACATTTACACTAAAATGGAAAACACTATGGACATACATAATGTTGTAGGGTTTAGACTAGGGTAACTAATTTACCTTATATTGTATGCATAAAAAATTAGGTGTAACCACCTCATATTTTTCATTCTAAGATTGATTATATTTTTATTGGTAAAGAAGAATATAGTGAAGATGAAGTGTGACCTTCGTCGAGGGAAACAAATACCACAAAGAGTAAAAATGCAATGTTTATCATGCATGATTACCAGGAAGAGTCCTTCACATCTATAACCTTATTGGTAATATCACATATATATATTTATTAAAGAAACATAAAATATAATTGACATAACAGAAAGGGGAATCATAATTCCCCTCTAGAAAACTATGCAAACGAAAACATATATTCCCAACCCTAGTAGACATGTTCCTATTTTTTCCATTTTTGAGAATCCTCCTGATCCTT
>APFE030387378.1:6269-42460 GCA_000404065.3 Pinus taeda
TTTTTTTGTAGGCAAAGGTGTTACTCTTGATTTTCTATTATCACGTCAAAAAATTACAGCAGTATGGGTGGAGCCATCTACCTGCCCACCAAGGGAAACCGAGTAGGACATCCACCTAAAGTTTTTAACAGCATACCAAAAAAAGAAATACCACATTCTGTTTTTCCAAGCTATATAGACAGTACAGTCCTTCCATGTTCTGATTCTTCTGATATGCATATAGTAGCTGTCTATTACAAAATGGAGGAACCTGTCTAATTTATCTATATACTGAAGACTCATCAAAAAGAAAACAAGAGAACTAAAGTTACTCAGCTGCATCTGCAAGGATCGGTGAGGTCTCTTTGCTTCTCTTCTGTTGGCCGTCTTTAAGCAGTTGCTGGATTTCATCTAACTTTTTCCCTTGCATCTCCATGGAAATTTGCAGGATGCAGAACTCTCGTCTCAAGTTGGGAACACCCTGAGCCAACTCTGCCATTTCAGTAACAACTTGCTCCAAGGCCTTAGCAAGTAACCGTTTCATCACCCAGTAAATGTGTAAGGACTGCTTGAACAGAGACATTCTGCCTCTCGTATTGCCGGGGTCATGCACCTAAAATTCCCAGTCCTCCATCTTCGAGTCAGATTGGGCTTGGATAGCTTCTTCTTCCATGTTTTGGATGATCCTCCTAATTTTGGGACTGGTATTCTGAGCGTATGCTCTCTCGGCTCACTGAATTTTCTGTTCGAAGGTTTGTCTGGCCCTCCTGGCTGGTCTCCTGCTTTGCTTCGGCATTTCTCCCCTGCCTTCCCGAGCTTTATTGGCCTCCCTATCCTGTTCACTGTTCGGAGTAGCCTCATGGACGCCTTGTCGACTCCTCCTCCACCGCCCTCACTGCGGTACCCTTCTGCCCCGCCGGCTCTGCTGGCTAACTCCCATGGCGTACTGCTCCCATTCCTTTGCATTCATGCTTTGGTCGCAGCTTCCGTCCTCATCTGAGGTATCGAGAATTTCGTAAATTTCCTCTGGATTTTCTTCCTTCATCATTCCTTTTCCCTTCCTGTCTTGCTCTCTGATTCGCTCCGCTTCCATTTCTTCCGCTAATCGGGCTCTCTTTCTGGTTTCCATAGTTCCGCTCACAGAAGACCGACTAAGCTTAATGCGGGAGGCTCTCAAGCGTCCTGTGTTTCCTCTCGCTCTGCTAATGTTAACTAGATTCTCCTGATGCCGGGTGCTTTGCATGTAGGCTTTTATAAATTCCCAGATCCCGCTCCTTCTAGCAGTCCCTCTGTCCTTGCCCTGCCATCTGTTACTCCGTTCATTGCACTTCCTATCAAACATCGTGTTAGATTTATTCTGGTTTGAGGTCACTGACATGTACTTGCCGTCTCCGCACCAGTTCGCATATATGATTGGGTTTTTATGAGGCGGATTTTTCCCCTCAGATTTCGTACCTTCTCGATATGATCTCGCATGGTGATCACCGATCTCCTCTCCAGGTCTGTTCTGACATTCCTTAATTGCCTAACCCAAATTCTGTCTGTCTCCAATGTTTCGCACGAGTATTACAATTCGCGGGGGGGTCCTATTCATAATGAACCTGAGTGGTCTAGTTGTTCCACGTCCTCCTGTTGATCCAGCTCATCGCTCCCCACCTTTCTGCCTGTGGCTTGATCATGATCTACTTCGATTATGGTTGCCAGATCCATCCATTCCCTGTTCCCGCACACTGCTCTCCATTGAGCATCCACCGTGCTTCCGCGGCCTCTGCATCCCCAGTTTGCCAAGAAATCAGCCGCCTGGTTCCCTTTCCTTCTCACATGGTTTATTACCTTATAATCAATTCTTTGCAGAAGGTCAGCAATTTCCTGAACAATTTTGGCTGTTCGCCAGCTATTTGTGACCTTCTCCCAATTACGCCCATTCCTGAGCTTCTTCAACATTTCCACCGTAATTTGGGAATCTCCTGTAATTTCTAAATTTGAGTAACCATTTCTTACCGTGATCCGCAAACCTTGATGAAGAGCCCAGAACTCTACTTCATTATTTGTCATTTCTCCCCCTCAATCTGCAAAAATCCATCTTACCTGATTGCTGATGTCCCGAAAAATGCCTCCAAAGCCTGCTTCGCCTGCGTTCCCCTTCAAGGCCCCGTCGAAGTTCAATTTTATGAAATTACCTTTGGGATAGCTGAATTTATCAGGGCTTTGAATCCGCATCCCATGTCTGGAATTTTGTTTATGGTAGACCATCTCAAATTTTAAGTTTAACTTGTTCAGGATTCCTTCCTCCACCTGGTCGACCTTCCAATCCTCCCCCACCCATTTATCAACCAGGATTGTTTCCTGCAATAATTTGACTGCTTTTCCCCAAATTACTTCCGGTTCCTTTGCTGTGTTCTGAAATATCCTGCGATTCCTCTCCTTCCAGATCATCCAGAGTACAAACCCTGAGATGAGGTCCCATGCTCTTCTGACCACTTTGCATTGAAAAATTTCCTTATTCCATTGAAAAACTACTTCGTTGAATTCACTGGGGGCATTTTCGGGTTTGCCAAAGGTTCATTTGGGGTTCATCCACAGAGTCTTTGCAAAGGGACAGTTAATCAGCAGATGATTTCTGGTTTCCCCGTCTGAATTACAGAGACAGCA
Source organism: Pinus taeda (assembly GCA_000404065.3). Lineage (NCBI taxonomy): Eukaryota > Viridiplantae > Streptophyta > Pinopsida > Pinales > Pinaceae > Pinus > Pinus taeda. The sequence goes on from APFE030387378.1 coordinate 8,901, forward strand.
TCTCGATGGGCCATTAAAGCCTTTTTTTTGGATTCGATCCCAGGTTAGGATTTTATTCTTTGATGCCAGCCATATAAATATGGAGACTTTCGGCCACCAATTCCTTTCCCATATAATTTTCCAATCAGAATTCTCTTCGTTTTGAGTTTGAGAGGAGGTTAGGAAGTAAGCCTCCTTGGTGGTGAATGAGCCTTTCATTGAATTCCCCCACCTGAGGATGTCCCTTCCATTGCGAGCTTTAATCTTCCTTGATTCTATCTCCTTCCTGTAGGCTTCTTTTTGGTCTTGGCTGAGCTCTCTGTCCCACTCCGTCAGATCAATCCATATTCTCCAACTTTCTTCTGGGTTATTAGCTTTCCAATAATCCCTGACCTGAGATCTATCTCCTCCTATTCTGTCTCGAATCTAGTGAAGTCCCTGTATGCTGCTCAGTCCTTCCTTCTGATGCCATTTATCTTCCCAGAAGTTAGCTTCTTCACCACCTTGGATCTCCCAAAAGGTATGCTTTTCAACCAAATCCCTGTTTAAACGAGCAAGGTCCCAGATAGATGACCCTTTGGGAGTTTCTCTCCGCCTTAAGATTTCCACTGTAGAGTCAGGCATGTTATACTTTTCTTTCCATATGGTTTTCCAAAGATCATTGCCCCCCCTAAGCCATCTCCACTAGAGTTTCGCTCCCAGAACCTTATTGAGAATCTCAGGGTCCCTCAACCCCAGTCCTCCTTTCTCCTTTCTTTTAGTTAACTGACTCCAGGAGGCTAAAGCCCATTTTTTCTTCTGATCAGCCCCTCTCCGTATAAAATTCCCGATGATCTCTCTTATCCTTGTGCAAATACCTAAAGGGGCAGCCATTATTGATAAAGGGTAGACGGGGATGGCTTGAAGGACAGATTTTGCCAGAACTATATTTAAAGTTCTGAAGGCCCAATTTTCCACCTTGTTGCTTAGCTTATCCAAGACTGCTTGCCAATTTTTCATCTTTTTGGAGGTAAAGTCCAAGATGTTGCCCAAGTAGTTTGTAGGCAGTTCTCCTCTCCTGAAGCCCAAAAGTCTTATGAGGTGGGCTTTGACCTGATCCAGTGTGTTAAATATGAAGACACAGGATTTGTCTCTATTGATTTCCAGACCCAAAGCCTCCGCAAATAGATCCAAAATTCTTCTGAGGTGCCTTACTTCTCTGACTGTTGGTTCTCCGAACAACATGATATCATCAACAAATTGCTGATGAGTTAATGGCAGATTATTTCCCTAGAGCTTAAGACCTTTTATTCTGTTTGCTTCTCTTTCTTTCTTAATAAAGCGACCCAGCCCTTCAGCAGCTAGAATGAACAAAAACGAAGATAATGGATCTCCCTGTATAATACCTCTAGAAGCAGTAAATGTTTTCGAGGGGGTCCCATTCACGAGAATAGAAAAATTTGGAGAAGAGATCATGCTATGAATCCAATCAATCCACCTCCTATTAAAACCAAAACTTTCCAAGACTTTTTCCAAATAATTCCAACTTAATCTATCATACGCCTTCGACAGGTCTAATTTGATCATCATACCCTTTTGTTTTTTAACTTTTAAGGAGTGAATAACTTCTTGAGTTACAACCAGACCATCAAGGATCTGCCTTCCTTCAACAAAACCTGTTTGTTCAGCAGATATTAATTTGTCCAGAAGGGGTTTTAATCTCCTGGCCATCATGGATGTTATAATATTATAAATAACATTACACAATGCTATGGGTCTGAAACCATTGGCATCTTCCAAATTATCTCCTTTAGGGATTAAAGCATAGAAAGTGGAGTTAATGGCAGGCCATACCTTCTGGTTCATCCTAGATTCTTCTACCAGCTCCAGAATCTCTTTCCCTAGGAAGTGCCATCCTGCCTGGAAGAAGTCAACTGTGAAGCCATCCGGGCCTGGAGCAGTACCTTTATTCATTGCCTTCACAGTTTCCTCTATCTCTTCTAAAGTGGCAGCTCTCATCAACGCCTTATTTTGATCTTCTGTAACTAAGCGTGGAATGGCTGAGCAAATTTCCTGAATTGCATGCATTCTATCAGCTTGGGGTTCACTTAAAATTTCCTTATGGTGATCCATAAGGACTTGTTCAATTTCAGCTTGCTCAACCACTCTATTCCCATTCTTATCTTTGATAGAAAGAATCCTGTTTCTCTGTCTATGTTTGATCATAGCTTGATGAAAGAATTTAGTGTTTCTTTCCCCCTCCCTTAACCACTTTATTCTTGATTTCTGTTGCCAAAGGATTTCTTCCTGCTTCCGTCTTTCTTCAAGTTTTCCAAGTATTGCCCCTTCCTTACTGATGCTCTCCTCTGTTCTGGCTTCCATTATCATTTTTTGTTGAAGAGATTCCATTTCTTTTTCTAATTTTTGTTTGTCTTCCATAATATTGCCAAAATCCTCCTTGTTCCATTTTTTGATTCTCCCTTTCAACTCTTTCAGTTTCAGCTGGAACGTGTGCATTTTTCCTTTGCCCTGTATAGTAATTTGCCTCCACCATTCTTCAACTTTCTTGATGAATTCTGGGTCCCTTAACCAGAAGGCTTCAAATTGGAAAGGTCTTTTGCCCCGGATCACTTTAATATCCACCTCTAGTCTAATCGGCCAATGATCAGAACCCAGGGAAGGCATGATCTTTGCTTCAACAAAAATGTCCTTATTCATGATACCTTCAAATACTAGGAATCGATCAAGCCTGGAAGCAATTTGATTTTTACCCCCCCTCCTGTTATTCCAAGTGCAAATCCCATTGATAGTCTGGATGTCTACAAGTCTTAAATCCTCTATCAGTTCGTTGAACTTGTCCATGAAGTGATCCATCTTCCTTATCCCTCCCTTCTTTTCTTCTAGGGATCTGATTAGATTGAAATCGCCACCTATTATCCAGGCAGATTCTGGATGTAACCTACGAATGATTTTGATATTGTTTAAGAAGTTTTCTTTTTCACCGGGGGAAGGAGGTCCATAAACCCCTGAAATAACTACCTGCTCCTTAGTTCCTACTATTCTACCCAGGCCAGTAAGGACTCTACTCATACTGGTCCAACTATCTAAGATGATATCATTTGGGTTCCACAAAATTGCAATACCTCCTGCAGAGCCAATGGCATCTTGCCCCATAAATTCATAATGCAGTTTATTCTTGTCAATTATTTCTTCAATTTGTTGAACATAAATTTTTGTCTCCTGTAAAATCATAATGCTAGGATTTTCTTTTTTCAGTTTTTCTTTCATATACCTTTGTTTACCCTTACTATTCAGGCCCCTAATATTCCAACTGATCACAATCATTTAAAACTTTTGGAAGGAGGGGAAGAATACCTCTGACAGAGGTATCACTTTGCCTAAGTTTATCAACGTTTCTCCCACAGTCTGGATAGTTTCACTCATCAGTTTCCGGCCTCGTTTCCTACTGTTTTTGCCAGAGCCGTCCATTCCCGTCTGTCCATTCCCTTGATCAATTCCTGTCATTATCTTCTTGTCCAAGTTCTCCCCTTTTTTCCTTATATTTCTGAAATACTTCCTTGTACAATTGTTTATGCTTCTCATGTATGAATCTGCTATCTAGATATTTCCATTCTTTGATTAACTGTTTCATGATTCTCTCCTCCTCAATCTCACCTTCGACTTGGTTTTCCACATCCATCGGGGATTGTATTGCCGTATCTTCCACCTTTCCTTCCGTCCGTTCTCCAGTAATTTGTCCTCAGTTTGCATCCTTACCTTTATTTTCTCCTGCGATGTCCATTGGAGTATTCCCAGGGTCCTCGTCGTCCTCTAGATTGGCTTTGTAATCTTCATTTTCACTCTGAAGAGCCTGAAACTTGTTTTGACTTATTGTGATACTGGTTTTTCCTTGAGTTTGGGTTCTTGGTCTTTCGTGATTCTGTCTCTTTCTCCTTGTGACCTGTTGAAAACCCCTATCAGTATCCTCCATTTTTCCTGTATTTCTCTGATGTTCCTCCTGACTTCTTTTTGAATCCTCCTCATTCAGCGGGCATTTTCTATATAGGTGGCCATATTCATGGCATTTTCGGCACCTAAATGGGATGTGTTCGTAATCTATTGGTTGTTGCCACACATCATCGTGATATTCCAGCTCAATATTATCTGGGAGGGGTTCGGCCAGATTCATGTAGACACAGATCCTTGCATATGAGTTATATTTGCCTCGTTTTGTAGCTTCTGCGGCTTTAACAAAGCTCCCGATTGAATTCCCTATTCTTTCCAAAATTTCAGGGTCCCAGAATTCATCGGGGAGTCCAAAAAGTCTAACCCAGATTGGGGCTTCCAGCAGCTTTTCCTTCTCTGGGTTGTATCTTTCCTCCCATTATTTCATGAATAAGCCTGCATTGTTCATGAAATATGGTCCTTCTTCAAAGATCCTGTTTCTTTCCTCCAGATTCGTGAAGATAGCTGTGAAAAACCCTTGTGCTCCCAACTTTAGGTCTATGTGACCCCTAGGTTTCCATCTTTGATCAATCCATCTGTATAGCTCTTTCTCCAGAGGCCAATAGCCTATGAATTTGCAGATCAGGGCATGGTCCTTCATGTAGCAGTTGTATTCCTCAAGCTTGTTATTGGGAATGACATATCTTGGCTGTTTTTGTGCCCTAGGTAGGCATTTTCCTCTCATCCTTTTCTGCCACAGGTTGCCCATTACTGGGGCGTAGCTTTCCTTCTGATTCTGCTGCATTCCGCTTACACTAGTCTCCCCCGTTACTATGTTCTTGAAGGAGGGGATCTCTCCCCTCCCCGTTGGATTTTCCATTTCCCCCTTAGCTCTTGCCTCTTAGGAATTAACCCTAGCAAAGCTGAAGAAAAGTTACTTACCTGAAATGTAGGTGCTGCTCTGACCTACTCCCCGGCCTGACCGCTGCGACTATTCTCTCTCCCGCATTCGTCGCCGATCAATCCCGTCTGCTGCGCTGTCTGCAAACCCTAGCAGCGCGCATCCCCTCCGCGTTCAGCTCGCCCTCATAACCATTATTTTCAATTAAATAATAATATTATAATTTATAATACTAATTATTATTATTATGATATTTATAATAATAATAATTATTATATTATTAAATTCCAATTAATATGGGGAATCAAATTAATAAAATATGTTAATAATAATCTAATTTATAGCAATCTTAAAACAATTTGTATTAATAATTTTTATATTAATTCTTTAGTATTAGTTATTAATCATTATAATAATAAAATTTATTATTCTTATTAATAATAATTATTAATATTAATAATTATGAATATTTACAATCATAACAATTTATATTATAATTTTAAATTAGGAATATTAATATATGAATACTAATTATTTTGTATTAATTATTATTTTAATAATAATAAAATTATTATTCTTAGTAATATTATTAATAATAATAATTCTAATTGGCTTAGATTTTTTTCTTGGTTGGATCGAGATATGGCTAGACGCCGCGATTTAGGGTTAGCCACTGCTGAATTGCTGCCTCGGTCCTCCGCGCGATGCTGTTCCACCCCCTGGCGATCCGAATCCTGCCTCCTTGATCGATTGAGTTGATCTGGGGGCTATGCCCGCTGCTTAAGGTTGAGCTCGGCTGGAACGAGCTAAAGTTGATCCAATGGAGCCTCCTTCGACCTCTTCTGAAGCCGAGGCTTTTGTTAACCTGCTGAGATCCCTTCCTAAAAGGAAAACGTCTGAGGCAGTGAAATTTGTAAAACGCTTGGATGACATCCTTGAGATCTCGCTTTCTCCCGAGAAGTCGATCCAGGTCACCCTCTCCCTTACTGAGCGTTCATTGGTTGGGCAGTTCATTGGGCTCTGGCCCTCCCCCAAATCCATAGAGAGCTGGGTCGCAAGGAACTGGGCACCGCTCATTAAGAGCAGAGTTACCTCGTATTTTTTGGGGAAGGGTTTCTTCCTATTTTAATTTGTTGAAAAAGAAGACAAGGAGTTGATATTCCGTAATGGCCCTTATTTCATGGGCCCTCAAGGGTTGTATCTTAACAAATGGACGCCTGATTTCGATCCAGCAGTGGACGTCCCCTCAGCCATCCCTGTGTGGGTTCGTTTGCCAAACTTGCCAATGCATTGCTGGAACTGGGAATCCCTCATGCACATCAGGAATACCTTAGGTAAATTCATTGATCGTGCCAACAACAAAGATCAATTCGACTGTGCTAGAATTTGTGTTGAAGTTGATCTGGAGGTCGGTCTGCTGGAGGCGATAAATATTAAAGTTGGTAGCTGGTCGCATGTCCAAAAACTAGACTATGAGTAGCTCCCGTTCAAGTGCAGGAAATGCCACGTCTACGACCATTTTTCTAGAGGCTGTCCGAAGAACAACGAAGCAGAGAAGGGTAAGGAGGAAGGATGGACTCAAGCTAAAAGAGCAAAAAACAAAGCTCCAAGATCTGGCAATAACAATGCCAAAGCCCCTCAGACTGGCTCAGGGCTCCAAACCCCTCACATAGAAGATCAAGGGAATAAATTTATTCAATTAAGTTCAGCAACAAAAAATACTCAAGGAGCAGAGATACAAAATGAAGGACCATCTCACAATGAGCCCCCGCCTGAGTCAAAGCACACTAGAAAAAATACAGTCATAATGGAAGAGATACCCTCAGAAGAGACTGAGGATGTGCAAAGCTCGGAGGATTCAGAAGAAGAAGGAGAAATAGTAGGTGCACAATCTTTGCCAAGACAATCAATGAGAGGCCGAAAATCCACCCTAGAAAAGAGAGAGCAGGAGACATACAAAGACAAAGTGCAAGGAAGCCAGCCCACCCTCGAGAAACTCTTAGCTAAAACTTCAAAGATGACTAGAAACCAGATCCAGAGCTCCAAAGGAGATCCCCATTCTAAAAGCAAATGATGAGGATCCTCTCTTGAAACTACAGGGGTATGGGGAGCAAAATAAAATAAGAAGCCATCAAAAGTCTGATAAGATCCGATTCTCCTGACATACTCCTCATCCAGGAGACTAAAATGGAGGATAAGGCCTTCCTCCACATAGGAAAAAATCTATGGAAAAGAAGTGAAGGGGAAGCAGTCTCAGCCCGGGGTGCCTCAGGAGGTCTTGGCACTTTATGGAACACAAACAAATTCACGAAGGTTCAAGAGATCACCAACTCTCACTGGTTGTTCACAAAGCTGAAGCATGTGGGCTCAGATGGGACCCTTTGCCTTATTAATGTGTATGCTCCAGTGAGCGCTGGAGAGAAAAAGATCTGCTAGGAATCCATTAGAGGACTAGCAGATTCTGAAGCTCTGAAAAACATCATCATTGCCGGAGATCTAAACCTCACCTTATCCTTGGCTGAAAAATGTGGAGGAAGCATAGTAAGGGACCCGGCACGCGAATGGGTGGAGGACTTGCTTCAGGATTGGGACATGATCAACATTAAACCCTCATCGGGCAAATACACCTGGTCCAATAGAAGGCTAGGCCCGGGTCACATCGCTGCAAGGTTAGACAGATTTTTTGTTCAAAGTTCTTTTCTTCTTCTTGGTTTAGAATCTAGAATGTACATTCTCCCTTACAACATGTCTGATCACAGACCCATCAAGCTAGACCTCGTGGCCCATATGGATCAAGGCCCCATTCCTTTTAAATTCAGCACCCTGTGGGTCAAGGAGCAGACCTTCATGCAGCTAGTAAAAAATACATGGAAGCAACCTGTCAACGGCTCTGCCTTCTTCGTTTGGGAAGAAAAGCTCAAGAGAGTGAAGGCTGCACTGAAAACTTGGGCTAAATCCCTTCCCAATCCAGCAGTGGAAAGGAAAAAGATTTGAAAATGCCTCGAGATCCATCAGTTGAATGCGGAAAATGAAGTGATCAGAAAAGAAGTCCTGGATAAGGAAGCTGAGCTCCAGCAAAAGCTTCTAAAAGCAAGCTTGGCTGAGGAAGAGTATTGGAGGGTCAAATCTCGCAGGCTTTGGCTCAAGGTAGGAGATAGGAACTCTTCTTTCTTTCACAAGCAATCCCAGGCTCGAAAATTTTTTAACTCCGTCTCTGAAATCAAGGAAGAGAACAATACCCATAGAGACATCCAAAGCATAAAAAATGCCACCTTCCATCATTTCAAAGGCCTGTATAGTGACAAAGAGGACCAAGGGCAGATGTCACCCTTAGTGAATGAGGTACCAACTCTGATCTCGGCCAGAAAGAACCAATTATTGGAAGCAGATGTCACTAATGAGGAAATTAAAGCCGCCCTTTTTAACATGGAGCCTGACAAGGTGCCGGGCCCAGATGGTTTCACTGCCAGATTCTTGCAAACTTGCTGGCAGATTGTGGAAAAAGATTTAGGCAAAATGGTTCGAAAATCTCAAGCTTTCCAGAAAATAGGAGGAGGTACCAACTTGGCTTTCTTAGCCCTTATCCCTAAGGAAAAAGGAGCCAACTCTTTCTCCAGATTCCGCCCTATCTCCCTTTGTAACATAGGTTACAAGCTGATAACAAAAGTGATTGCCAATAGGTTGAAATCTATTCTTCCTTCCATTATTCCAGAGAACTAGGGAGGCTTCATCCAAGGAAGACAGATTGTGGACAACTTCATCCTGGTCCAAGAGGCGATCCACTCAAGCTTGACCCAGAAAGAGAAAGGCATGGTGGTCAAACTAGACCTTGAAAGTGCCTTTGATAAGGTAAGGCACAAATTTTTGCTGGATGTCTTGCACAAATTTGGGTTTTGTCCCAAATTCATCACCTGGATCAAGGGTTGTATCAGTGAGCCTTGGATCACCCCATTGGTGAATGGAAGGGCCACAAACTTTTTCAAGGCCTCTAGATGGTTGAGGCAAGGGTGCCCTTTATCACCCTTTCTCTTTGTTATCCAAGCCTCCGTCCTTAGTTTCCTCTTGAACAAAAAGCAGGCTGATCAAGAAATAATGGGAATAAACATCGCAAGAGGCGTCAAAAGTATAAACCATGCTCTGTTTGCGGATGATACTCTTCTCCTGGGCACTGCCTCCCTCCCTTCAGCTAAAAAATTCAAGGAAGTGATGGATGTCTATTGTGAGGACTCAGGAAGTAACCTTAATAAAGGCAAATGTCACATCTTCTACTGGAATATAAAGGTCACAACGATCCAAGCCATTTCTAATTGTTTGGGCTTTGAAGCCTCCTCTGCTTGGTCATCCTTCAAATACCTGGGACTCCCTATCTTCCATAAAAGAGCCCTAAGCAAAGACTGGTTGCCTCTGCTGGAGAAAATCAAATCAAAAATATGTTCCTGGGGATACAACTGGCTTAACCTAGCAGGTAAGACTGTGCTAATAAAAGCTGTACTAAATAGCCTTCCTATCTATTACGCTGCAGTGATGATGGCTCCTCTTGGTATCACAAGGAAAATTAAGGAGTATATCAGGAATTTTTTTCTGGAAAGGAGGGAAAGCTAATGAGAAGAGAATTCATTTAGTAAGCTGGGACACAATTTCCTTGCCTAGAATGGAAGGGGGACTGCATTTCAAGAACATAAACAGACAAAATATTGCCTTGGGCACAAAGCTATTATGGAGGATAATCGCGCCAAATCCGGGCTGGGCTAAGCTTGTGTTGTGGAAAAAGTATTTCCGTGGGCAGAGAACCCACTGTCTTGACAATCCTATCACCACCTCTAGAACTATGATTCATAAACTGTGTGACAGAGCCTCTACTTTAATCAAACAGCACATGCATTGGATCCCTGGAAATGGGAAGCGTATTAACATATGGGAGGACCGCATGATGGGCAGCGAGCCCGGATGGACAACGCTGGGGTCAAAACACCGTGGGATTTATCACAGTGGGAAAACAACAATTGGCAGTGCTGGAGAAACATTGAGGTGCCATCGCACCTGTCTAAAGACTACTCCAATCTCCTTAGACAATTAAAAGGTAAAGCTCCTCTAAATATCAACAAGGCAGATACACGAGGATGGGGATCGATCCCAGGTAAGTATACAGTTTCGCAGGGTTACAAGCAGCTCACTCAACAACCAAACGTGCCGCCTGACTCGAGACCCTAGCAGGGGATTTGGTCCCATCCATCGATCCCCAAGATAGATGTCTTCTACTGGCTTTTTTGCCATCACATGATTTTGACTGAAGACAGATTGCGCAAAAGAGGAGTCAATGGTCCCTCACGCTGCTCACTATGCAAAAATTATGAAGAATTAGTAGCCCATCTGATGCTTTCATGTAATTTCGCAACTTCTCTTTGGAAGGCGGCATTAAGTCCCTTGAATGCTGACTTTACCATGCCTATTCATTGCTCAGATCTGTTTGCTAATTGGTTACGCAGGTATCCTGGTGGCACTCAGAACCTGCAGATTAAAATCGCCTGGCTCGCTCTGCCTAAAATCACTTGTTGGTACATTTGGTTGGAACGAAACAATAGGATTTTTAATGATAAAAAGAACGATCCTAAAATGATCTGGATCAAAATTAAAAGCCACTTGAAGGACTATATGGGAGACCAGATGGACAGAGAAGGCCTTAGTGATCAAGACACAGCTTGGGGATATTCTCTGGGCCTCCAGATTGTTGACAAAATCAGGCCTCCTCCTCTCCTAAAGCAATGGAAAATCCAACTCAATACTGAAGATCTCAATGAATTATGCAAATCAAAGGAAAGAAAAATTTTGTTCTTTGGTGGAGCTGCAAAGGGCAATCTCGGCAACTCTGGAGCAGGTGGTGTCGTTAAAAATGTAGATGGTAGAATCGATTCTAGATATGCCTGGGGAGTGGGCTTCAAATCCAGCATCCAAGCTGAAGCCTTGGCTCTCCTTTAGGGACTCCAGATGCTCATCTCTCTAGACATCAAAGATGCAATCATCTTTGGAGACTCCCAGTCCATAATTAAGGTCATGGTGGATAAATCCTCTCCATCAGATTTAAGATTAGCAAGACTCCTGAGCAGAATTAGAGTCCTGACAAACACTTTCCAGAATCTGGAGTTCCTGCATGTTAAGAGAGAAAACAATAAAGAAGCCGATGCAGAAGCCAACAAAGCAGTGTTTCTCCCCCATGGAATGCTCCTAAGAGATGGAGAGGAAAGCTGGGACCCCATCCCTTAAATCAGTCTGTTTAAAATGTTTTATTGCTTTTTAATGAAGCAGTTTGTTTGTATCAGCAATCTAGGAAAGATAGATAAAGTTACAAGAACTACAACTAGCAAAAAACACAAGCTCAGTGGAGGGGAAACCAACTGGATCTTGATAGAAGAGAAATCCGATCACTGTGCATCTCAATGTAATCTGAATTATGGCTTTCCAGCCAAGAACTGATACATCAACCTACCCGTTTCTGTCAAAAAAAATAAATAATAATAATTCTAATTTATGTTAATAATAATTATAATTAATAATTTATATTAATAATAATAATTTTAATTTATATTAAGAATATATTTCTAAATTATATTAATAATTTTAATTTTGTTAATAATATAAATAATAATAATTCTTAATTATATTATTAATTTTTAATTTTATTAATTCTATAAAAAAAAATTAAAATTAAATAATTAAATAAAATAAATAAATGAAATTGGCCGACCTCTCATCAAAGAAAAAGTGACAGCTGACCTTCATCTTAATTTTCCCTCCTATTTACTATTTATCCCTCAAAAATAGCTCGTCTTCTATCAAGCATTCATTTGGTCCTGATGATGGATCCCGGTTGGGATTTGAAATGTTGGCAAAAAATGGTTCTTACTGTGGATTCTCCGGTAACTAAGTCAAAAACAATATAATTGGAAACTATTTTGTTGACTCTTTCTTAGGAAATTTTAATGCTCATACTTTGCCTTACTTAGAAGATTCTGTTTTGCCTCGAGTAGAAAACTATTCTCAAACAGATAGTTATAAATGTGATAATTTTATAGATAGTCCTATAAATAAATCTTTATTTTGGAAGTTACTTTTTGATGGTTCTAAGTCTAACGATGGAGCAGGAGCAGGATGCGTATTAGTTAGTCCAGAGGGAAACAAAACTATGCTAACTTGTAGACTCGAGTTTGATTGCACCAATAACACTACGAAATACGAGGCTTTAGTCCAAGGATTATACATGGTAATCAGATTAGATATCAAGTATCTACAAGTCTTCAGAGATTTTGAAATTGTTATTAGATAGGTACGAAATACTATACATTGTCTATCAGGTCATTTAAAGCATTACCAATCTTTAGTCCAAGATTTGACTGAACATTTTATAGCATTCAATATTTCATCAATTCCCAGACTCCAAAATGCTAGTACTGACCTCTTAGAAAACGTAGCTTCCAAGCTCATTCCCTTAGAAGACTATATCCCAAATAGATTCTCAATCGAATTGATATTTAGACGCTCGATTCCTAATAATATTACAAACTGGAGAGTTTTCAATTATGATCCTGATATTGTAAGCTTCCTCACATCAAAGGGATCTTACACTAATCAGATAATTGATGAGGACCAACATGACAAACACTTGCAACAAGATAGAACTAATAATGCTATGCCAAAATTAGTAGTCAAGTTGGAAGACCTATATGATTTAAAAGACCGATTCAAAATATCTACCAATTCAAAACTTCAAAGTTCAACTCTGAACTATGAATTAGTAAATCTAGGAATTGATACCAAGCCGCAGAATATCAATCTAGGTCTTGGCCTAGACCCTAAAGAAATATTAGCGTATGTTCATCTCCTGAAACAATACAAAAGTGTCTTTGCTTGGAACTATGATGACCTTAAGACTTACAACACTTCTATCATTTAGCATACTAACCCAATGATAAACGATGAAAAACCTGTCCAGCAAAAGCTGAGGAAGATCCATCCTAATCTAGAAAGCCATATTAAGTTTGAGCTCAATAAATTATTGAAAGCCAAAATTATTTTTCCTGTTAGACATTCTAGATGTGTTTCCAACTTGGTTCCTGTCAGAAAGAAAAATGGAGACATTATAATTTTCATTGAATTTCGAAACCTTAACAAAGCCTGCCAAAAGGATAATTTTCCCCTGCCTCCCATGGAGCAAATATTGTAAGCAATTGTAGGAGTAGAATTAATGTATTTTTTGGATGGTTTCTCTAGCTACAACCAAGTTTTAGTCCATCCTGACAATCAATTAAAGACCACGTTCAGAACCAAATGGGGTACTTATGCATATCAGAAAATTCCTTCTGGTCTGATCAGTGCTGGTGCCACATTTCAAAGGGCCGTGGACATTGAATTTAAGGGATTAGTAAACAAATCAGTAGTAATCTACTCGGATGATATCACTGTATATTCTAAAAAACGTGGTAATCATCTCAGAGACTTAAAGCATATCTTCCAATGTTGCTAAAGTTATGGGATTTCACTTAATCCAAAAAAGTCCTTTTTTGCATTAAGTGAAGGAAAAATTCTTAGATTTATAGTGTCAAAATTTGGAATCCATATTGATCCCAATAGAATCAAGGAGATTTCTTAAATACCCTTGCCTCATAACAAGAAAGCCATGCAATCCTTCCTTGGACAAATTACTTTTGTTAAGAGATTTGTTCCGGACTTCTCAAGGATCATATCTCCCTTACAAGCAATGATTAAAAAGAATTAAATCTTCAAATGGGGCAAAGAGGAATATGAAGCATTCAATCTGATTAAATAAGCGATTGTAAACACCCCATCCTTAGCAAATCCAAATTTCTCTGATCCTTTCATTTTGCATACATTTGCCTCTGATAGGTCATATGCTGCGATACTCACTCAAGCAAATCAAGACAAGGCAGAAGCCCAAAATGCCTTTTTCAGTTCAAATCTACAAGGGCTTGAATTTAATTATTCTGACATCGAGAAACAAGCTTATGCTATTTTCAAAGCGATCTAACACTTTAGACTCTTCCTACTTAAAACCCATACAAAAATCATAGTACCGTTTCCAATGGTAAGAAATCTCTTAGTACAGAAAGGCGTGGGTGAGAAAAGAGCAAATTGGGTTACTACCTTACAAGAATACGACACTGAAATTAAACCAGAAAATATTGTAAAAGGTCAAGTATTTTGCAAAATCCTGGCTGGAGCATTGCTTATTTCCAAAATACCATCTTCAGAAGTACAAATGTATGAGGTAAGCCTAAACGATATTGAATCATTATATGCTAATATCATATTTTATCCAAAGAACAGATATTCTCCTTCAAACCTAGATTATATAAAGAAAAGAGTCCTAAGATTGAAGGCTAAGCAATATCAACTCGTGGACGATGTACTTTTTAGGATGAATTATGATTCAGTTCTCCTTCGATATCTCGATAAATCTGAAGCTGAAAAGGTGTTGTAGGAACTCCATGATGGACCAGCAGGTGGACATTATGCTAGAGATGCTACAACACATAAAATCTTGCGCGCAAGGTACTATTGGCCTACACTATTCAAAGACATGCATAGCTATGTAAGGAAATTTCAAGTTTGTCAAACTACTGCTGGAAGACAAAAGAAACTGTCGTTGCCTTTACAACCAGTCAATATTGATCAACCCTTTGATCAATGGGGATTGGATATAATAGATGAGATCATTCCTCACTCTTCTAAACATCATAGGTATATCCTTACAGCTATAGATTATTTTACTAAATGCGTAGAAGTAGTTCCTCTCAAGACAGCTAATGCTCAACACATCATTGATTTCATAGATCAGTTCATAATCACCAGGTTTGGTTTACCCTCTGCTTTATTGTTTGATAATGCATCGTATTTTTATGGCAATGCTATGACTGAATTTGCACTCAAAAGAGGTTTTAAGCTTAAATACTCTGCCAATCATTACCCACAGGGGAATGGGCTAGTTGAATCAACAATTAAAAACTTAATCAGAATCATTAAGTGAACCATCGATCAAAATCATAAGAATTGGCACAAATCTTTGATGTATGCTCTGTGGGCAAACCGAATAATGAAGAAAGTCTCCTTTGGCACTTCTCCCTTTAATTTAGTTTATGGGAAAGAAGTAGTTCTTCCAACTCATCTAGCAATTCCCTCCTTAGCCTTAGTTCAATTTATTGATGAAACACCAACTTCATCCTTACAACTAAGGCAGCTGCAAATCCTTAAGCTAGAAGAGCAACGAGAATAGGCTAAAATAACTCATGCTCATCACCGAGCATTAGTAAAGGCTTCTTTTGATTCAAGCATGGTATCCAGAAAGGACTTTCAAACTGGAGATTTAGTTTTAAAATGAGATAAGGCTCACGAAGAAAAAGGAAAACATACGAAATTCCAATGAATGTGGCTTGACCCTTTCCAAATTGTGGAAATCATAGGTCCATCTACTTTTATGTTACAGGATTTAACTGGAAAAAGAGAATCTTTACTGGTTAAAGGGAAAATCCTCAAAAAGTACTTTCAATAGAATATCATTTTTTCTATTTTCTATAAATTAGTTTTTCCTTTATTTTGATAATAAAACCAGTTGTAAATGGTTACATTTGGAATTCACGAAAAGAACTACTATTTCTTTTAGATTTTGTTTTTTCGCTTGTATAAATAGAACCAATTTGGAAAATTGGTCATTATTATTGAAAGATACAGTCAAAAGGCTATAAGCCTGAAAATGATACTAGTTTCAAACTTGTAAATTTTGATAAAAGCAACTGTTAGTGGGATTTTGTTTTATATTAGTCAAATGAAAAGCATCAATAACAAAAATGAGGATTCTCTGTAGAAAAGCTCTTTCCAAAAATCTCTACCATTTTCGTCTAGAGATATTCTTAAGGAGCCAATGACTTCCTCCCTATCTATATAATTACGAGGTTCAAGGAATAATCCAATGATAAGCTTTGACCTTAAAGAATAAGAGGTCCCATCACGAGCTGACTTATCATGATCATAGATATTATAGCTTGCTGACATTGCCAAAACTGCATACCACCATAGGGAAATGACTCAAGATTGTTGCAATAAAAAAGACAATGGGTCTCATCACGAGCCAGCTTGCTCAACAAAGTTATAAATCAAGTGAGTGGCACTGTCACAATTTGGCTACCAAACCAAGGCATTGTTTAAGAAATAAAAGAAAATAAAAGCAATAAGTGTGGCTATGGATTTCCCTTTGAAAATTGTATATTTCTCTAAGTAGGATACAGGATCATTGCTGGGTAATAGGTAACCTTGTCGAGGCTATAAATGCCTGCTAGCAGCAGAGGCTCTACCTACGACAAATGAGCATAATTAAAACTAATTTACAGAGAAGACTTTGTTTTTATCTTTATAAACCAAGTAGTAGCTGATGTAAATACAATGACTAACTCTAGGAAGTAAATAATCAAAGTTAACATAGAAAAAATAAACTATCATTAATAGCTGAAAGCATGGTGTACTTTATCTTTCTATAATAAAGTTTGATTTTCCAAAAAACCCTTCTATTTTGGAAGTTTAGAAAATTCAAAAGAAAATCAAAGATAACTGGTTCTTCCAAGTGAATCGCCAATTGTTATGGCCAGCAACAACCCTCCTTCTTATTTAGTTTTATTACTAATACTAAATAAGTGGGGACCCTTATCTAAAAGAATAAAAAAATAAATTAGCATTTGTATTCCCTTTTTGAATAAATCTTACTATCATAAACTTAGGAAAATATCTGCAGAATCCAAAAAGACTTAAGTTTTATGATAAATTCTCTCAAAAATAAAGCGTCACATCACAAAGAACGTAATGTATAACATCATATAAACAAACTCCTAAGATTGTGAAATCGTGATGCGAGATCGCACACTGAAGAAACTCATCACGCATCACAGTTTTCATATGCCTCAAGTATCACTTAAGGTGAAATACCTCAAGTTGCCGATATGCGATAATGCATCTTGCAAATCGCATTTCGTAGAAACATATGGTAATAGATGCTTTTCAAACACAACGGATTAGAGATATTGCGATCTACGATATTGCGAAGCAAATCGCAAAATTGCTTTATCGTAGATCTATAGGGCTCATCGTTCAAAAAAGTTTTTTCCGTAATCCGATTCCAAGTTATGTGCACTAATGTTAATTTAATGAGTTAGTTGATGATCATTAATGAAATATGGTTTGGATCCAATCGAAAGGTCATTTCACATAGAGTGATATATTTTATATGATTTCATCATTTAAACCATTCCCGTCACCTTATTTTTTATCATTACTCTTTCCTTATTTGTAAATTGTAGGAGTGGAAAGCAGAAAGGTATACGTAGCAGTGTTCACGATATAATGGGAAAGAAGGGAAAAGCTCCAATTTTTGAAGACAAAGAAATGATGCCCTTATACACAAACACCACCTGTAACAGAGATGCCAACATCACTACTTGGGAAGTCATGTAAAATCTACTCGAGGAAGAATATCCCAGAGTAATGGAGGTTACAAAAACTATAGACTCACGCGAGCCCTCTGAGGCATCAATTACAGAACTAGCATGTTCATTCTTGCACCGGATAGCGGTGAGACCAAAGATTCTTCTATACAAAGACATGGTCAAATGGGTACTGGATAGTGCTGATATAACAGACAGATAGTTTAAGACTCAGATCCAAGGACTCATTGGGTCGTTCACTTCACAAGATTTAAGGCTCATGTATCATCTACGAGAGCCACAGGTAACCTACAATAAACAGTTCATAGAGAAGTTCGCTAAAGAAAATGAAGATTTGGTGGAATGCACCAAGGACTAGTCGGCAAGGGAAGAATCACTATAAAAGGATAAACACGGTATGTACAGTACTTCTTCTCTCTATTCCCTGTATTGTTTTTCTGTTGCTATGCTCTGTAGACTTTTTGGAAAGCTCGACATCAACAAGTTTTCATATGAATGGCTACCCTTGTTAGATGCAACCATTAATGCTACTATTGTGGATTGGGCTAAGATATTGTCTGATAATTTAGCCACAGCTATTTTGAACTACAGGTCCAAAAGAACTAGAGGATTTATCCTCCTTTCTATTTAGCTGCTTATGTTATGGATGCAATCTGTTATGTTTCAAAGTTTCCTTTAATGGGTTGGAAGTGGACTACTCAGGATCCCTTGCCCATTCATGTTTATCATAAGGAATTATGGGATTCCAAGTTTATTCCATATTTTTACAAAATTTGTCATGGAGTCATGTTACCTCTGTACATAATGTTTTATAATAAGGACGCTCCAAGATTTTCTCCTGAAGCAAAAGTTGATATTCTCCCTATCACAAGATGGTTTGGAGAAGAACTTTTCACCTATGTTAGAGTATTTGGAAGCATTTCTTCCCCTCATGTCCTACCCTTATATGTCCCTAATAAATTATTGGCACGAGAGATTGCCTACCAGACCTACGGGGTGGGAGGTATGAGCAAAGAGCTGAAGGACAAGAAGAAGGCCATTTGGCCACAATTTCCCGTGGCTTGTGGGGCCTTTTCACTATTTGATTTAGGTCATGCATTCAAAGAAGTAGACAATATGTTATGTCTACGATTGTTCAAATTGCCAGGGAGACAATTCGATCCTTATGATATCATTAAGAATTTCACTATTGTCATCAAGACAAAAGTATTTTCCAAAGAAGACAATCTTTCTGATGATGCCTTTCAGTAGAAAAGTACACTAGAAGAAGTTCTGCATTCGACCCAAATGCAATTTTCTCCAGCAAAATTTCAAGAATTGAAATTGTACAGAGAAATGAGATTAGCTAAAATCCCTTTTGATAAGTTACGCTTGGAACCAATAAGGGAGCCAACTCCCAGTATCAGTCTAAGTGGAAGTTCAGGCATAGACAAGTCTAGATCTAAGTTTGGGAGAGAATCGCTAGAATCCTCTAAAATGTCTGAGAGTGACCATAATAAAAGAGAAGGGTCAGTAAGAGATACTGCCCAATCTAAAGAGCACCCAGAACAATAGGTTTTGACTACTCTACGGGTAAATCTTCCCCTCTCATCATCCAACCACCACCAGTAATAACTGAGCTGGATAAAGAATGGGATACATTCAATGACTTAATTAATACTAAGGGGCAGAGCACAAAGACACCTGAGAGTAATGTACAAACAGTGAATGATATGGTCATTGAAACAATCAGCAATGCTCTAGAGATGGAACATATTCTCATTACCCCATCTTCTGAAATCATGCTCAAAATAGAGGAAATTCCTCTTCTAGATTTATTTTATAGTCCGCAGCATAAGGTAGTGGTAAGAAGGCAAAGAAAGAGAAGGAAATTGGAAGGCGTGCTCTCACCTGAGGCAGAGCAGTTAGACGTCCTTTGGCGAGATCCTACCACTGACCCTACTAAAAATCTCACTAAACTATCTCAGATCGTAGGAGCCTATTCTTCTGTGACCATTGATAAAGCGTCCAAGGTACACAACTACTGAAGGAAAAAGAGGATCGAATACAAATTTTGTAGCAACAGCTACGACAAGCCAGTTCCAACAGCAAAGCAAAGAAAAAGCTTAAAAATTTATAGCAAGATTTTCAACAGATGCAGCTGGGATACCAGAACAGTTTGGTCAAAAAAGAAAATCAGTTACAGTTTATGCAAGAGATGCATAAAGATGATCCCAAGCTTACAAAGTTTATCACAGAAGACATTTCCTTAAATGACCAACTCTTGTAGTAGCAAGAAACATTATGCTAAAGAATATCACAATGGAGCTCCTATTGCGAGATAAGCGACAAAATCACTAATAAAGTCGTGGACTTGTGACATGATTATGATTTAATTGATAAAACAATTTCTGATTGTTTGGTTTGGCAGGAATCGGAGGAAGGAAAAAAGGTAGACGCACCCATAATCAATGAAGCCCAAAAAGAAATGCTCTTTAATAAGTGGGATGTACAGATCAGAAAAGTAGAACAAGCAATAGAAGAAGCAGCCATAGTGGCAAACAATGGCATCGACTGTGTCAATGAAAACTTGCATAGTGCAAATCTCATATCAGAGACCACTCCAAGATTTCTACCGAATGCACAGAATCTACAGACAAGATGGAGACAAAAGGCTGAAGAAAGAGAAGAGTCCATCAAGAGGTTAACCAAGTTGAAATGGGATTCTTACTAGCAGTACTTTGTTAAACTACATAGTCAATGCATGACTCTCAAATGCCTCACTAACTCTACCAAGAAGATAGCGCTAGCACTTGCTGATTCTGTTTTCGCAGGGCAACTAAAGTCGGAGGTTAGTCAACCAAATCTCCTCAAGCCGATGCTGAATGCTTACAACCACAGAGAATAGATACATAGATAGTTAATTGCCATATTCAGTTTTAGTTTTAGTTTTAGTTTTGATTTATTTTTGCCTTAAATGAGGACGGTCATTTAAACCTCCTCCTATATTTTTGTAATAAACTATTTTTAGATTTAGCTAGTAGTATTTCAATCCTTCTCATGTATTTAGAGAAGGGTCCTGAAATTTGCCAAAAACATTTCCTCAGAACAGGCACTTCTGCACCCTCAAAGGAGGTTTTGATGAATGAATGGAACAAAATTTATTGATATCTGTGTTTAAATCTGCTACTGAAATGCACTTTTGTACTCTTAGTAGGTGTTGAATTAAGAAGAGATAAATCATTATTGCTGAAGCTCATGAGTAGAACTTATTATCAATGGTACTTTTATCTGTTAATATTTTCTGCTTATGTGTTAAGGTGACATTTATGTTCAGTTATTTATATATGAGCACTTAAAGGTTTGAGTTATCATTTGGCACTTTTGTACAGTGATGGCTATTCTATTTATGCTTAATATATAAGTGACTTATTATGCAATATGCTTTTCACAATTGTTTCGGCTAACTTTTTACATGAAATGGTTCATCTTTATTGAATTCTTTTCTCATAGCGATTGAATGATCTTTATTACCAATTGCTGTTAGAAATTATTTTTGATTGCATAACTGAAATATTAAATCTCAGGTTAGTTTTAGAATTAGATATTTTTATTCATTAGAATACAATTGCATGTTGTTAAATTATATTTAGAATAGAAGCATTTTACTTAGAAATTATTAGAAAGGAAATATCAATTCTCAACACACACATACAGAAATTGGGAAACTGGTTCCAATATCCCCAGTCATACCCACCATCCCAAACGGAAAAATAGCTGCTTTCAAGGTCTAGACCGGGTGGGTATCCCTCTTGTTGTAGACCCGATTTTCGGGGCTTCAACACACCGGTGGAGTAATAGCACTAGCTGAGTAACAACATCGGTGGAGTAACAACAACAGCGGAGTAACAACACTGGTTGAGTAATAGCAGTGGTGGAGTAACAAAACTAGCTAAGTAATAGCACTAGTAGAGTAACAACACTGATGGAGTAACAACACTGATGGAGTAACAGCACTGACGGAGTAACAACACCAGTAGAGTAACAACATTGGGGGAGTAACATCATCCAAGGAGTAACAACATTCGACACTTAGAAATTTTTTGGGAGTAACAACAATGACAGAGTAACAACACCCAAGGAGTAACAACATCCAAAAAGTAAAATTTTCGGGAGTAACAATGGTGGCAGAGTAACAACACCCAATGGATTTGAGGAAACCATATACTGATAAGACTCATGAACAAATGGATAAATATGGAGCAACATCATGAAACTTGAGAAATTCTTTTTATTTTGATGAAGGAACAAAATTCGTGACTTTGAACACATGAAAGAAAACATAAGAGGAATAAGAAAAGAAACAATTTTTTTTTTGAAAAGCAATAAATAAATAAATAGCTTAAGTTGTAATGGCTATGATTTTCACTGCAACAATGTTGTTTCCTAAGGGAATATCAATCTGTTTCCAGAAACAACAATCTATCAATGGTAAATCAATGGAAAAATGTTTTTGTGGAAATGACTTGGATCTTCAAATGGAAATCAATTCTTCATTTCTCCTGTTATAAATCCATTAGGTAATGAAAAAGTATTCATGCTGTTGGTGAGAAATAATAGGAATAATTTGTAAGAAACTCTTACGATCAATTTCCATGGCACCTCGAAAGAATCAAAATTATATGATATGAGACTTCTTAATAGATGCTGGGATGAAAATCTATTATTTCATTATCATTGTCTTCAATAATCACTTGTTCAAAAACAAATTGACCTCCTTTATTCTCCTCAAACTTGCAAAAAAACGAGCATCTACCTGTAACAAAACATTTAATTATAGAAGAAGAGAAGTGATCGGGCCCTGTAAATCCAATAAATATGAAAAAATTCACAAGTAATCACTCTGTAAAACAAATCCATGGAAAAAAAATAACAAAGTAGAGTTAACTTATTACTTGCGAGACAACGGTGGCCAACCGTACTAACCAACAATATTTTAATCATAATATATATATATATATATATATATATATATATATATATATATATATATATATATATATATATATATATATATATATATATATATATATATATATATATTGTCCGATTTGTGTGATTCCAAAGCCAAATGAAAGTGAATTAATAGGAATATATCAAATTGAAATAGTTCTAAAAAATTACATAATATGATATATCAAATTTACTTAGAACAACCTGTGTAACAGAGTCATTTTCGATTTCCCAACTTAGACCAACAGTTGATATTTTAAGCATAACTTTTTCGTTTGATGACGGATTGAACCGATTCAAATTGCAGATTAATGTATATTTATGTAACTATGTCCAATAGAAAAATGTTTTGAAATCATGAATAATTGATGGGTCAAATGTGCAAAGGAATAGTCGGAAAAATAAAATTTTAAAGGTGCTGATTTACGATAGACAGTCATTATTTTGGTTATAACTTTCTCATACGATATCGAAATCAAGTGATTCAAATTTCATTTTAAACTATATTAATAGGGTGATATACCATAGAAACACGTTTAAAAGATCTAGTCATTTAGGCCTCCAAAAATGGATTGTCCCAACTCTCTTCCTGAGCTTCCTACTCGACATACGGTTAATGTTTTGGTCATAATTGTTTCATTTCAAATCCAGATTGAGTGATTCAAATTTGATTAGGAAGTAGAAATAAAGGGATACTTAGGTTAGAAATAAGTTTTGAAAATATGCCCATTTTGTTCCTCAAAACATGACTGTATTGACTTTGATTTCAGTGGTTTTATCAAGCCCACACGCCCTAAGATATGATAATTTTTAATTTATTATTTATTTATTTATTTTTATTTTTATATTTTATTTATATTTATTTTATTTATTTATTTATTTGTATTTATTTATTTATTTATTTTTATTTATTATTTATTTTATTTATTTTTATTTTTATTTATTTTTTATTTTTTATTTTATTTTTTTATTTTATTTTTTTTCAGAATGATGATGAGTGTTTGTAGAAATTTGATTTTCAATATAATACATCTATATACACAATTAAATTCAAATATTTACCACTGATATTGATATACTGACCAAGTTGCAACAAACACAACTCTTTCTACATATAAAGAATTTTTTTTTATTTATGTACTTATTTATTCTATTTTCTACACTAAACAATTCTACCTTGAAAAATAAAATATAATTATGTATAGGAGTACTTCCAATGGAACCATTTTCGAAATAAGGCCTCAAGTATATACACATCCGAACTTGAGAAATGTTTGTTAATAAATACTAGGGGTATGAGAGACCAACTTCCCTTGAAAATATGGTGTCAAAATTTTTGAAGTATGGAGTGACGCTGCAAACAAATGATGGAGTGAAACCAATCTTCAATATATCCTTTACTTTCTTGATTTCCCATAGTTGTCATATCATGAAGTTCTTGAGTTTCTAAAACAACTTGTTGATGCAGACTAGAAGAAACCTCCTTTTCTTCCATAGCTTCTACAATTTTTGGATTTGGAACATTTCCAATCTCGATATAAGTTTTCTGCAATTGTGTATGTGAGACAGATTGGGTGGGAAGGGTAGGTAAATTTTTCAATTCAACACTATAAGCATGTTGTACTAGTTTATTATGGTGAGGGTGTGGAATGAGTTGAGTAGGATATTATGTAGGGCATGAAGGATTTTGATGATGTTGTTGATTGGGATGTGTGGATGATTTTTATATGCAAGCAATATGTTGTGGAAGTGTTGGTGAAGAATATGGATGATGTGTTTGTGCTACAAGATGGGGGAGAGTAGTCATGTAATCAGAGGATGAAACATGCCAAACTTGTGGACAATATTGATGGGGGTTATATTGAGATTGGCGTGGCTGTTCTAATACATGAGTATTCCATAATAGATTATGCAAGTAAGAAAATGGAGAGGAAGTGCTTTGAACCATACATGTAGGCCATGATTTCCATGGTTGTGAAATTGCTGCAGCTTCTCCATCTCTTCGAAATGTTGTTTTCATACCAGGTAAGAAAGAGAAATTATCCATGGGATGCTACTTTTGGAATTGAGGAAAAATCACTTCTCCAAATTCTGCTCGACTTTTCTTAACCTGCAAAGCATGCAATTGTGAATTTAGAGAGCTAACAAAATCAACTTTAAAATGATCAAATAAATCACTGCTTTCATCTCTTATATCTCCTATTCTTGTAGTAGATTTGGAAAGGAAAGAAGAAAATTCTCTAGAATTCTTACTCGCCTTGGGTATTGCTCTTGAATACCTTATGCATAAATCACAAACATCATCATATGATAGTTGAAAAATGTCACATTTTCCTATCAGATTTAAGATTTCTGAAATTTCATCTTTGATTCCTTTAAGAATGAGTGTTTTTATGATCTCTTTTTCCAAGTGCTTAAGCTTTGATTTTTGAAGGTTGTATTTAAATTGCTCCAAATAGTCCTCCAAGCTTTCATCTTCCCCTTGTATCATACTAAAAATATCTTCATTGGCCTTGCACTAGTCTTGGTACTTCTCCAAGAATACATTCTTCATGTCCTCCCATGTTTTGATGTAGTCCAAGGCTCATGAACCATTGGAGAGCTGCTCCTTTTAGAGTAAGAGGAAACACTTTCAACCTTTGATCATTAGTACAATAATCATATCCTCTACAAAGTAATTCAAACTCAAATAAGAATGTATCTGGGTCCTCATTATCCAAACCATGAAAATTTGGTAGAGAATATGGAGGAATTATGTGCATTTGTGTCACTCCTTCTAGATCTCTGATAAGGAATTCAAAAGTAACAATGTGAGCCATTTCTTACCATAATAGAAGATGTTCTTCATGTGTTGTTTTGAGGTTCCTCCTTTAGGTATTCCTGTCAATTTTTTAGTGGAATGGGTGGTGCTTACATCACCACTTGAGTAAAATGATAAGATTTCTTCAAATTTTACCTTTTTCTTCCTAGTTATTCAAATTTTTTTTTTTGAAAGGAAATCTAAAGCTCAAGACCTAGAGAAGGGTGTCAAAAGACCCTTCCCTCCCTAGGATAATAAACCAAACAAGAAAAGAATGCACACAAGGAAATCTAAACCTCAGGACCTGGAGCAGGGTGTCAAAGGACCATTCCCTCCCTAGGATGAGAGATTAGATTTTCCAAAATCAAAACAAACAAAAATGTAGGAAAAATTTAAGCTCACGACCTGAAGCAGGGTGTTAAAAGACCATTCCCTCCCTAGGACAAGAGATTGGGCCTAAAGATAAAAATGGGGAAAAAAAGAAAGAGAAACAACAAAACAAAGGAATGACTATGCTCAAGACTTGGAGCAGAGTGAGAAAACTCCTTCTCTCCCCAGGACGATAGATTGACCCTATGGTCGATACAGATCATGTCTTGCACCTTGTTAGCCTCCACGACAATGACGCCAAAATGATGGTGTCCGAGTATGAACAAATTATTCAATCATGTTTCCTACATTAATTCATCAATTCGAGTGCATACTCTTTTCAACGTAACATACAAAGTATATGCAGGGGCAAGGTTACAATCTTACACTGACCAAGGATTCATGACTAAGAAATTAAAGCATCGCTGTAATGGTAATGAAAATTAAATTGCAAAAAGAAAAACTTTCACAATAATCTATGGAAATCTGTAACAAAAATAAAGAAAATATAACAAGTAAAAATTATATATTAAAAGGAACACACGCATAGCACCTGAAAAGAGTGGGCCCAACTCGCTGGTCATGGCTATGCTTAACTCACATATTGAGGAAAATATCAGAAGGTTGTATATTTCATTAACAAGAGTTCCACTATTACAAGGCTCAATTCTTGCATCCTCTAGCTCCCCTTTCTCTCTGAGTTGTGTCTTTTAAATGTAAAAACAAGCCAAGGAAGCTTACAAAAAACTAATCTCAATATTCAAGATGAGATCTGAGAGATCTGTCCATCATGATTCAGGTAGAACAATCCGAATTTGGTTATTACAATTGGGCAATTCTGGAAAACAGCCGCAACAACAAATCTGCAAATATGTCCTTTGAAGAACCTTGATTTACTCTAAATAAAAACTGAATTTGTGAAAATTGCTCTTCTGGAAACTAATTTGTTCCATTATGAACAAAACCCATGTCTCGGATTTTCTAGATTCGCTTTCATTTGCCCAAAATGTCCAATGCAAAACGGTCGTTTTTTATGCCAGCAAATTCCTGAGTTGGAATATCTAATTATCTGTTAAAGACCAAATCTGCAATCTGGAAGAGATCTTGAAGGCTAAAATCATGAGTGAGGTTATAACGAATGAATAAACGAAAATCATGCATAATAATCATTGATTAGTAGAAATAAATAAGATCAGATATTATTTATCCACAAGAGCATAAATCATTATGAAATGGAATTATATAATAAATTATGGTAAATAATGTCATAAAAGAATAGTGGAAATAAATGAAATGAATGTTAAGAAGTGGTGTTATAGCTCCAATTATTACCATTTGTATTTGTGATGCTTGGTTTATGGCCTAGGGTAACCCCTCCTTCCACACTTGGTCCAGATATTTTAAAAACAGTGTTTTACTCCCTGTACGTCCCTGTTCCATGTGTTAAAAGCGTGTACACGCAGGTTAGTCAATACCCAACCCACATATATGTGTTAAAGCACTTAAAAAAATTAAATCTCCTTAACTATGGGAAAAATTCAGGGGTTTAACCTGTTGATTACCTCCTACTGCCATGGCCCAATTGTTCCCAACTGTTTCCCCAACTAAAAAACTAATTGAGTGAAGTATAAAAAGATTGCTATGGGAAGGCCTTAAGGAGGAGAGAAATCATAGAATTACTATACTAAGATTATCCCCTGATCAAGTCTGAAGTATTCATGTGCTTCAAGCACTTCCCCAAGTTTAGGAAACCCTTATTTCCTTGAGTGTTGATATTCTCCTACTTGCTTGAGATATCTTAGTATTGGTTATGGAAGGAGGCTATTGAAGACTGGAACTAGACGAGCCTGGAGGATGGTTCCGCTTGGAGCTGGAAGATGAAGACTCAGGTGAACTCTTTCCATGTTTATTGTAGTTTTCTACAATAAAAAGAAATGATGTCTTGTTCCTGATATCGATTTTGTTTATGCATCTGATGTTATTGTTATGGTTTATATATGAATGTCTATTTTGATGTATAACTAACCATTTACTTATATGATATAAAGTTTATTTCACTAAAATGATTCACCTATAAGCTACTATGTGTATTCGAATTGGTTGATTTGTAGATTCGAAGATCATCAGGAGTTACAGAGGTTTTGAACCCTGGCTCGAACTACCCAAACGAAGGACATCCAGTTATGTTCATCCTTGCATAGCTAGTTTATTTAAGCATGTTGCTTGAGTTGTATACATGTTTCTTGTTGTAGATTACAACTGCTGTACTAGGGTTCTGACTCAAAGCCCTAGGGGACTTATTCCCTTAATAGAATTGGTGACTCCGCTGGGGATAACAATCTTGTTATTCCTAGTTTGGGTTGTTCAGTGTCTATCTGGGCTCAGTTCTTAGTTTTCTTGCTGTGACTATATTTCTTGCTCCTGTAGGAACTCAGAATTCATGTCAGATCTTTTTCATCAGGCCTCATTTTTTATTTTTCTTGTAAAACTTCATATATGCACCTTTGTCTATTTACAGAAGCATACACATGCAAGTTTTTGTGAATTGAAACTGCGTATACACGAGTTTCTTTTGGTAGAAGAGTGTGTACACACACTTGTGTAGGGACACAGTCACGTTTACAATTTTTTGCATGCTTTTTTCAAATCTTTCTACCCAGAAATATTTGTTTCTTGGTCTGTGTGGTTTTTGAGTGGTTAGTTTCTGTCTTCAAAATTTAATTATTCAGTGAGCTTACTGTTACGAATTCTCTCCTTGAAAATTTTTGGCCTCCATTTGCATTAAAGTGAGTTTTATGATTTGTGTTTGAACATGCAAGGCTTCTTATAGAGGTTCTTGATTTTTCTGGTTTTCTAGAACAGAAGATTGTTTGCAATATTTGTGTCAAATTTCATTATTGGTCTATTTGCTTTGCTTCCCATCATTTTTGTGGCCATATACTTTTTCTTACTTTTCGAAAGTTTCTTGTTGATGAATTTGAAAGTGTCTTTCCTGATTTCTTGATCAGTTTCTCAAAGCTCTTTTTGTTGCTTTTGGATTGTTTAGTGCAATTTGAAACACCTATTTTGTTCAAGTTCTCATTCGTGTTGAATTGGTAACTTCCAAAGTTTCCTTGTGCTTTGCTTTCGGTCTCTGAGTCTTGATAGCATTTTGAGTGCTTTTGAAAAGTGTTTTTATTGCTTCTTGAAAAAGCAAAGTTCTTCAAAAACATTGTTTTTTATTTCTTTTGTTGAATTTGATTTTGGTTTCTTTGGTTTTGTGAAAGTGAATTATGATTTTTCGAGATTTGCCTTGCTTATTTGGAGGAAAATTTGTATGTGAAACTTGCATTCTCTTCAAACATTTAAGTTGGCTTATCAAAAGGTTTTACGCAATTGCTTTCATCTCTGTTAGAGTAATCTAGAATTTTTCATCATCATATACACCTTGCATTAGGTAAGTTTTTCATTATTAAAGCATCGATAGTCTTTTAGTTTTTGTGAGTGTGATGTCTGCTATAAGAAAAGAAAAGGAAAAAACTTTTTGCTTTATATAAGTTTCTTAGAACCAAAGTAGAAGTTGTTTTTCATTTAAGAATAAACAAGTGCATTGCATATAAGTTAATTTTTCATTAATTTCTTTTGCGTCATAGAAAATGCCATCGGTTTCATTTCCATATTATCCCTTTGACTTAAAAGAACAACCACTTAAAATGAAGCGCTTAATAAAATAAGCTAGAGCTTTTTATATTGTCAATTAGTATACACCAACAAGTTTTAGGTTTATTTAAGGCCTTGGATTATGTGAGAGGAGAGTAAACTCTCCAAGGCCACTCTAAATTGTAACACGTAGAAGTCTGAATAAAGAGTGAAATCCAATAGCGTTAGGGAGACTGGGAAAGCTCCGTGACTAGGAGTTAAGCACAAGGGTTTGTGAAGATAAGGACAAGAGATACCCCCTCTCTTACTTGTTGGATCTTACCTTACGACTGTTCCGTATGGCTTTTGATACGGGTTAGTATCTTTAGTTGCCTATCCTAGGGATCTACACAGGTGGCTGTGGAGGGGAATCCCGTGGCACCTGAGGTTGATGTTGCATCACGTTCAACAATACTTCTGGAGGGCACCCTTGCGAAGCTTAGGGGCTTGCATTGGCAAAGGCTATTGTCTGGAGGTTAGCGTAACTACCTCTGATACCTTCTCTAGTAGACCTGGGGCGTAATCACCCCAGTCTATTTTCGGAAGGCCCTTATTATTCACTTTCTTGTATTTAAGTGTTTGGTCCTAATCACCCGGAGCGGAAATACTTGGAAGTTGTTTGATTGCTGAATTTTTTGGGGACATTTTTAGTGTGTGTTTTGTGCTCCTAGTCAACCTAGCTTTCAATTTTCTTGAGTCTTTAAGTAGGTATTATAAAAATAATTCAAAGTGGCTGAACAACCACCTCGGGGGTGCCGTAGACTTTGTGGGATTTCACCTGTGAGTCTAGAGCCTTCTCCTAGAAGGTGTAGGAGCAATTTTGCCAGTGGTTTTCAACCAGTGGCAGCAGTTGCATCGGAGATTGATCCTCTGTTTGGGGTCATTAGTTCTCAAGATAGACCTGGTACTACTACAGAGCTAGAGAGGAACACACTAGTTCTTTATCAAGTGCTCTTCCAGTCGGAAGATAGTATTGAGGTAGAATATCTTTCAGAGTCAATTGCGGCTCGAATTCTCATTTCCCTTCTGACTATCCTGACATATTGTTATACATTGGAACTCCGACTCACAGGCTTTCAAGCCCAGGTCCACACACATCCATCCCTTTGATGACCACTACTAGAAGCATAGCATCCACCATGAGTGCTGCGAGTATGCAAACTCCCATGTCAATGCAAGGGGGGGGGAACGATTTCCATCCCCTCTACATCCTTGTTTGGGTCTACTGCTAGCACATCCTTATTTGGGTCTACTTCCATTCCCCCGACAAGTGGAAGTTCTCAAGCCAATGCATCCAGTTTTGGATTTTTCCCTTTTGGAATGCCCTCTCAAGGTAATCCTTCAGTTCCATTAAATGTACCATTAACCGCCTCCACGTCCATGATGAGTGGATCGAATTATTTTCAAGGTTTCCCATTTGTAAGCAGTCATATACCACATTCCAATCTGACACTAGGGTCTATGCCTTTTCCTTTCATAGGTCAAGGTAGTAATCCTTTTCAGAGTTGGACAAACCCTGTGGTTAGTGGAATAGGAACTAGGAATCAGTATTTCGACCAACAAGGGAATGTGCCGTATTCCTCAGTCAATTTATTTCAAAATTTTCCACCCTTAGCTAATGTTTGGAACCCTTACCAAGGGCTGTCAACTCCTTACAATAATTTGTTAGGGGGAAACTTTTCCAGTTATGGAGGTTTTTTGGCTAGAGTTGGTCAAACTCCATGTTTTGCTGGACCACAAGGGTCAACTTTTGGTTCAGTAGGTTCTATGAGTTACTTTGGGCAACCTGGTACCTTTCAAAATCTAGGTCATTCTTTTCACAATTTTGGGAACCCTACCTAATCTGGGTGGAATCACCAAGGTCCTCCATGACTTTCTTTTCTAGCCACACTTAATCTGCCAAACTTGACTAAGTTGATGAACAATCCAATCAGATGCAATCCAGCTTGGCCTCAGGTCCCAACCAAACTCCCATTGGATATTCCAAAATTCAAAGGGAATAGTGGTGAATACCTGGGTGACCATGTAACCACATTCCATTTATGGTGCTCATCTAAATCCCTAATCGATGATTCGATTAGGTTGAGACTATTTCAACATACTTTAACTGGGAATGCGACTAAGTGGTATATAGAGTTTCTAGGGTGCACCTTTACATCTTTTGCCGATTTGGCTAACATTTTCTTAAACCATTTTCAGTTGCTTGTCCGTTATGAAGCCGGAACTAAACTTGTGGCCAATTTTCATCAAGACATGGTTACTCACATTTCAGATCATATCTAGGAATGGAGACGGAGAAAGAGGATCATCAAAGCCAAAATTCCACCTGAATTCCATCTCAAATGGTTTTTAAAATCATTACAACCTAAGATCTCCAAGGATGTTTCTATGTCCAACATTTATTTGGAAGAGCAGGCTATCTTTCGTGCCCAACAGTTAGAACTATTATATTCTTAGTCTAGGACCCTTCAGAAAATCTTGCTTGATGCTCCTAGATCCACGGTTGATATAGCCAAACAAAAGCCAAGTCCTCATGCTGATGGTATTGTTGGATCGATTGATGCAAATGTGGTGAACCTTTTAAACCAATTGTAGCAGTTGTCTCTACAAACTGCTTCTTCCAATCAGGCTGCACCATCTACTCCTACACCTTCTCAACCTTCTTCCGTAAATGCCATTCAGGCTTCTAACCCAAGAGGAAATCAAAATTCGAATGGGAAGAAGAAGGGACAAGGTAAAAAGAAGAATCAGGATGGTAAGGGTAATGTGAACAAGCTCGGTAATAGTGTTGGTGAGGGTGGAAAAGAGTCTAAGAAGAAAGGTAAATTTCCATGCAAGTTATTCAGTGGAGATCATTTGACTCATCTCTACCCAAAAATTCAAGATGCTCAACACTTGTTAGTGCAGCAAGTGTCTTCTAGCTCCCAAGTTGTCTTAACTAACCCTTTCCCCCAAGGGCAGCAGTTGCTTACTGGCACGAACTCAAACCCTTGTCACGCGGAATGAGTCGATCTTGCGGACAAGATAGACCTTCCTAGAATCTAATGAAGACCTAATGAAAAACAAACCAACTAGACACTATCTTTCTCTAAATGTGCTTTATAAATAATGGCAAACAAATGTGTTTAAGGCCTACCTAATGTCCAGCGCAAGTTTGGAGATGCCTTCGCTCCTTTGATCGAAGTAAGTTCCTTTGTCACAAACCTGCAAGCACAAAGAAGGCAAACGATTAAATAGCACCTGAATAACCATTATTATAAAACATATTCCACATTAAACTCAAGGAGTCCATGAAACAAATAACATGATGCTGTACAAGCTCCTCCCAGGGTCCAACAAGAAGTCTCCTCTACTTTGACAAGCTTCACTCACTTCCCAATGAAGCCAAAAAGGTATGTGATCTCTCCTCTTAAGCTCAAATAGGAAGTCTTGATTTCACTAGCATTTACCCTCAAAAGTTCAGCTTCTAACCTCCCAAGCCATTGACCCAATGCCTTAATTTATAGTGCAATGGAGATCAGTTACCTAGGTCCTCCTTCAAAGGGATAGATTCCTCCTTCAAAGGGATAGCTCCTCTTAACAAGGGATTAGTTCCTCCTCATATGGGATGCATGAACCACTTGGAGCAAACAATCCATGTAACAAATCCTTCTAGAAACCTCTAGAATTAACCCAAAGTGAGTTTTTTAGGATAAAAATTGCGCCTTTTGACTTTCACAGGGGTATGCACCCTCCCCTTTACATACAGAGCGTATAAGTACGTAGATATCCTGAACAAAAGGTGTGGGCCCGCAAGCAAAAGTGAGAGAAAGTGCGGAACCAGAGTTACATTGCTTTTTTGATGTCTTTCTCTCATTTCTAAAGCTTGTTTTGAAGAGTTGAGGTCTGAGACTTGTTTAGGAAGCTGGTATAGGTGGTGATAGACCCATACCGAATGTAAATAATCAAGGTGACGATATTTTTGTGTAACACTTCATGTATATTTCCTCTTCCAAATCCCCGTGAAGAAATGTTGTCTTCACATCCATCTGTTCTACCTCAAAATCAAAAGCAGCAGCAACAAATAAAAGTAATCTAATAGAAGTTACTTGGCAACAGGAGAAAAAATATCACCAAAATAAATTCCCAGCGCCTGGGAATAACCTTTTGCTACCAACTGAGCTTTGTATTTCTCCACCTTCCCTTCTGCATTTGTCTTCTTCTTGAACACCCATTTCCTGCCAATTGGTTTCCTTCCAGCCGGCAACTCCACCAGATCCCAAGCCTCATTTTTGTGCAAAGATGACAATTCATCAACCATGGCCTCTTTCCAGAGTCTTCCACCCTCTGAATCCACTACTTCCTTCATAGTTCTGGGATCATCATCAATAACAGACAAAGAAAAATTTGAACAAAAAGCAGATGGACTATACCTTTC
>APFE030387394.1:40888-61758 GCA_000404065.3 Pinus taeda
AAAATAGTGAAACAATGAGGAAAAGTGACGCAGGGCTAGGTCTGCAATACCCAGGATCATTAATATCTAAAACATAGAAGAATGCATCCCAGCATTTACCGAATCAAAAACTTCAATCACTGGCCAATTCACACTTTCCCATTTCAACCTGCGGAAGCTTTCCAATATATGTTGAAAATCATTCAATATTATCAATCTCGATCCACTCACCTTTAGGCAAAAACAATACTCAAATTCTTCCTAAACCATGCCAATATTCACATGAGATTATACACATCATCCCAAACTTTCACCATACTTCCATGATTAACTCACATACTTTCATCATAACTTATTCCTATTTCATAGGGCTTTTATAAAACCCAAATCACAAATCTTAAAACATAACTTTATACAAAATTTCATTTCCAATCCATGAGTATAGACTTTCATACTCATCATTCAATTCATAGAACCAAATCATGCACCTTTTACTTTAACGCACTCAATTCATTACTTGGAAAGTATGAAAACCCAAAATTTGATGTGCGCCCTTGCCCTTTTGAAATCACTTCATATCCAGTGTATGCACATTTGCTCTCTTAAAAATTCAACTGATATGTTATTGATGCAAATCGATTTCAAAATATGCTTTCATGGGTTATCATTTCTCACACAACATATCTTCATTGCCATGTTTGTTAATCGGTATAACAAATTTTGATTTCTTCTATGAACATTTATTTATGTCTCCACGTTGCACATGGACTTGCACAATCTTCTGTTCCAATTTGTAAATGTCGCAAAAATCTCAACGCAAACAACAACCTGTTATTTCATTCACTTACCTCCATGGACAATCTGGCCATGCAACACTTACTACTTCCGCATCCAGTTTTCAGCGTTCCATCGACCAAAAATCATGGGAAATTATCTTTAGCTCTGTCACTGCTTCAACTGATAACTTCCCCTAGGGTTTGATGCAACAAGAGAAAAGTACATCAGAGCTCCTAAACTTCAGCATTTAGTTTTCATTTCGAACCAATACTCGACTCAATCCCTTACTTCAGGTCTCTACACATTATGATGCTCAATAATGAAAATTTTACATCAATCTTTACAGAAAACAGACAAGATTCCTCCGGTTATCGTGTTGCTTCTCAGCTTCTCTTTCTCCAGGTCTTCACACATTCAAATGTTGAACTTTGAAGCCGTAGGGAAACGTACAAATGTGTGCCAATTCTCCATTTGCTGGTGCATAGACTTCTAAGTACATTAAAAAACCAAAGAAGGCTCTGGCCAGAATAAAAAAAACCCTGTGAGAGAGAAGAACAAGAAGCTTTTTTTCGCTGTTAGTACTCTCTATGGCGCCAGTGCAACGTGCATCCGCTATTTTCAACTATCGATTGCATTTGTTGTGGACGACTCAAACTAGCACTTACGTCTGCTCTTGATTCCTTCACAATCAATTTTTTGGTTATGGCTCTTGCATTTCTGATGGTTGGGGCCAATACTCTAGCCTCGGCCAGTACCTTTCATAGAACTCGTCCTTTCAAAATGGAAGCTCCAAGTTTGTCTGCATTCCTAGAGGAGCTTATACAAGGTTGTTTTCTCAACCTAGTGGCAATGCTGTTGATCCAAATGATAATAAAATAACTATAGGGCCTCCAAAGTCTAATGAGAAGGATGATAATGTAGTTTATTATGGGCCAATTTCTGATACAATTAGAAAGGTGAAGCTTTTATCACTCTCTACCTACTGCTTATCTGTTTCACTAGGTCCTGTGATAACTTTTCTTACATCCCCTGAGCTGAATGTAATTGTAAAGGGAGCTGTTGGAGCGACTGTTATTTTTATTAGTGCTTCCACAACTGCTACTCTCCATTGGTTTGCTAGCCATTATGTGCACAAACTCAAATGGAAACCTGGGAACTATGCGTTAAGGCGTTGCTTCGGTAGATTGGAAAAAGAAAATGAGCTTCAAAATTACAAGCGTAGTCACATAGAATTACAAGCGTAGTGTTAAACATATATCGACAGGTGAATTAGAGTGTTAAAGATATGGAGGCCGAAAGAAGGCGAGGGGATATACTACCAGCGTCAGCGTATTTTGAACTCGGCTTTATGAACTTCCGTAGAACTTGACCGGGTGGTGCCACCACTTAGAACGATCTCTCGTTTCTGTGCGCGACCATAGTAGTCATCGTGCCATTAAGGGCTGTTACCAAATTCACCATCAATCTTTGCGATATGATAGTCCTGAGCCTCAAAACCGCTCAACAGAGAATCAACCAATGTTATGCGAAAGTGTTAATGCAAACGTTCAAAGGTGGCCTGCACTGATGCACAGAAGGGTATAATGAGAACAACAGCGTTCAGCAGTGATGCTACTGACGGACAGGCGGGGGCAGCGCATTATGGACAGAAACATTTATGCACAGTTTCTAAGATTTTGCACCCTCTTCATTTGAATACGCTCAGAGTCCATAGATAAAATATGTCAGGGCAGCGCAGGTGCGGCAGAGACACAGGTATGGCAGATAGAGGTTGGAGGCAGAAGTCAGGTAGCTCAAAACTGACATATATAGACCACAAAACAAGTGGCTCAAATTGGAGCGGGACCAGCAATCGCCCGCTCTGATACAATGTTAAACACACATGAACAGCTAGAGATATGAAAGATAAAACATGCAATACAATTTTTATTCACAAATGATATACATTTATAGTACATTATGTGACCATTGGGATTCACATCCCAAGGTCTCTTGGACTGCTTTTGTCCATTCGACTTCCACACTAACCCATTTAGGATTAGGTTTCCAACAATTTCAAACTTAAGTTTTTATGGATAAATTATATGGGAGTTTTGAGGTCAACTTGTTTATAATCACATACTTCCTTATGTTAATCTCATGTGATTAATCAATTTAATTAAAAAAGTGAAAAGAGCATAATAATATTTAAGATAAATCTTAATTTCTGATTTGTAATTACTAATAAAGGATTTGAGAAGATCGAGTAGATGCCCTTAATGTACAAGGCTGGAACAACTCTTGATTTTGTTTTTGGGAGGTATCATATTTTCTTCTCCCCATAAAGATATAAGCTATGGAGGATGAGTGGATGGATATAACGACTTTGAATGTGTAGTATTCCTCTGGATGGTATTTATTATGAGAATGTCATGTGCTTGAAAAGGTTTCCGAATCAAAAGACAATGCAGCTTCGACGTACACATTCTTAAGGAGAAGGCCATAATGAAGGGTTCGTCTTCCTCATTATCTGTACTAAATATCCTCTACCTACATGCCAATGAATAATTTTCTTCTATTTTGTTGAACACGTATCTAGCATGTTCTTTGGCAATAATTCTGCATGTACCATTGAAAGAAGCTTCTGCATGTAGGGAATTGGTGATGCAACATATATTCATTGTGTGAGTAATAAGGAGCAGGACATAGAGATTCCCCAAAGAAGTTGAGGAAGATGAAACCCTAGAAGAAATGCTTATCAAGGCATTCATGGATTGGATAAGTAGATCAAAGGTGGAAGCTTCTAGCTACTTAGGGTGTTTAAACTTCCATGAATGATTTATTGGATTGGGGATGTTGTAACATTTTCTTGGAAAAATGACACAGTTAAAATTTTTGAGCTTTTCCAGAAATCCACCAGATTTATTGGGTGTTCTTATTCGCATAACAATTGGTATATGGCCCAAAGGTTTTTCACTGTATCCTTTTCATCATAGTCGAGTTGTATTCAAGATATTATATGGTTGTATTACTCAACGATTATCAATGGAATACCTTAGTGTTAGTAGTATGACAGGGGCATTATCACCTTTTGCTACATCTATCACACAATGTTTTTTATTGCACCAACAAAATTCATTCAATTGTAGTCATAACAATGTGAGGGTTCTGTAATGAATGTGAGGCATATATGTTCATAGCAATTAGATGGAACAGTGAATGGATGGGAAAGCAATGTTCTATTTGCACTTCGTTTTATGATTGTGATATTGTCGATGGGAACTAAATTAAACTTCCTCATTGGTCATATCAAAGGTCCCCTACGAATATGTTTTATTTCCAAATAGAAGAAGATATTATATACATCTAATTAATTAGTCATTCACTAGTGGAGAGACCTTAAGGATGAATCTTCTTACAATCCTTAGTTTTGGTATTGAATTCACTGGTCGAAAGGGCATTTTCCAGAGGCCAATCATGATTTTGACTGCCAACTTAGTTACATTGCAAGGATCAAAGGATAATGCATTTCTTATTTGTTTTTCTCAATTTGTTTAATTTTGAGAAGCTTGATAGCATGTTATAGAAAGGATCAAGTGCATTTGCAAACCAACTAAAGTTTTTCTGTTATCTTGTAACAAACCTTAGTAACTGTATATATGTTAATGTTGCATTGAGATATTAGGGCTCTGAAATTCAAGATGGAGCTCAAGTATATGGTACATTCTACCGAGCTTCCCCTTCCTATAGAATCTATATCAATCAATATATCAAATGATGATACATTTTTCCTATAGTGACTGCAAGTGTCTCTTTTCTGTCAATGGATTCTACAATAAACTAGGACATTGCCTTGAAAGATTTGAATGTAGATGCAAAAAATCTTCTTAGAGAAATATATCACCAGTGATATTTGATCAAACCAGGAATGAAAATATGGCTAAGTTGTGAGGAGAGGCAGTTGTGTGGACAACCAGGGTCCAGTAACATGAAATTAATGAAGGTTGAAAATGAATCTAAGATGCAAAGTTAGAGAGGTAATATCACAAATTTACAATTGCAGACATGGTTGACAAAGCTAAGAGGTTTATTTTTGCGGGGTGTTTTGGTCACCAAAATGCAATATAAAAAGTGGACGAATTCACTAGGATTAGATCCATGATTTTTCTGAGAATTTACCAACCAAGTCGCAACAAAAGGGAGCACATTTTTAATTGGTAAGGAACCCATCAAATCACTATATTAAAGGGCCACGAAATGCCTTTGACATATGCATGATTTCACTGGGTAAGAAGCAACCAAAACATAGTAATTTTAACATGAATTAGTCATGGAAATTGGTATGAATTCGCATGGTAAAAGCTTCATCAAATCTGTTGTTTGAGGGGCCATTAAATGGCAGTGGTTTTTTCAATGATTTGTACATAACCGGAAGAGGCACTAGTAAAAACTAAGTTCGAAAATAGCCAAGAAAATGGCTAATCCAAGAGAATCAAAAATGTGCCAGAAATATTAAATTTTGTTCAAGTCAATTTGGCCTATGGTTTATTTGGGTTTCAAGTCAACTAAGTGTATATTTTGAATTGGTGAAGATCACCACCAGGGAACCACCTGCATGCAATTCCACTTTTGGTTTTCTTCATTCCACTTTTCAAATCTCAGCTAGCAGACATAGAGTGCCAACAAGCAAATATCCAGGTGTTGAAAAAACCAAGCATGTCACTAAGAATCAAACACTAAGTGCGTGCCAAGAGAGAAGAAGTGCGCCCACAAAGAGAACCTATGAATATCAAATGTACAACGCATCCAATAAAGAGATGAACACATTTCCATATATACGTTTTAAAAAATATTTTAGTGTTGCAACTTGGTAGGTTCATTCTTCTTTGTGAGACAAATATAAATGCATTGTTTCAACGTCATTGGTGGCATAGGTATCCAACATATTTGATCATTTAAGTTTAACAGATTTTCATCTTCTTTCCTACAGAGAATTTCCTCTTTATATTTGCTGGAGTTATTTGGATATTCTTTAGGAGCTAGCAAGCATGCAAATTTGTATCTTTAAATCCCTAATTCTCCTCATTTACAAATTGTTCGTCTGCATCTATGCAAATATAGAACTAATAATAATCGCCCTGTGGTGTTAGAACATTGTTTTCTTGGTTTTCCTTTGAGCAATAGCATTAGAGAGCTGTATATACTTGAAATTGATGAGGGACCTTCAGCCCAACGCATCACTAGCTTCATGGGATTAAATGTTCCTCTTCGAATGGTGACAAATTTACGCAATATATTTGATCATTGAAGTTTAACAGATTTTCCTTGCCATCACATTCATATTCTCCAAATTCAACTGAATTTCTTAATGCTGTCTCATTTTCTTCTTGCAATCCTTCGTGAAAGCTTCCTATTTCCACCACAATCTAAGTGAAGATGGAACAATAGCATTAAGAATTTATGAAGTGAGTTTGCCATTATTTTCTTATCGCTTTGGGAAATAAATTGGGTTTTATTAACATATTCCTAATTATTCATTGCATATCTCTGTACACAATGTAGGTTCAATTGGAAGGGCATTAGCCTGAATAAAAAGAGCAATTTTCCCGTAGTTATTAAGCATTTTGTTAGGTTGTACCAAGATCCTAAATTTAATATCGGTTAGTTGCCAGTTGAAGAATGCTTGGATTATCCAGAAGCAAGGAGAGATGAGTTTGTAGTAGACAACAATCATGGGGTGCTTGTATGTGATCTTATAGATCATAAGCTTTGTTTGAGTTTACTATAGAAACCAGCCTCATCACTCAAACTCGTGCCAATCTGAAGTGGTGAGAATGGGAAAGGCTTCTGAGAAGCACCATTTTGACTTTAAATCTGAAAAGAAAAGCAATTTAATTTGATCTTGGAATTTGATAAACCATTAAATCAAAATAGATTCCAAAATATTTCCATAATTTATGATTGAAAGAATTATTGAATTTGAGGATCAGTTGTCGAACCCATTCAAGCATTGGGCTTTGGTTTAACATTGTGCGCTGGGCCAGTTGTTCTCAATGTGATTCCATTTGAATTTGGCTCATTTCTTCCAACATATAAAGGTTGCTTAGTTGGAGAATTGTTGACGGCCATTTCTCCAGCAATGATGCCTCCTCATCTTTCTCCTCTGGACAATATTTTTCTAAGACAATGGAACTCTTGATTTATATCTTGATCAACCATATTTCTATTTTGGCAATTTCTTTCGATTACCTCCATCGTTCCTATTTATGGCCATCGCTTCTCATAGCTTGGGAAGTGCTTGGAAATCACATCACAATTCTCATCATTACCATGTTTTCGATAGGGAAGCTTTGACCTGCAACAAGCTTAAGCAAGCTAGTAGCATTTGATGTACTCATATGAAGACTTTCTGGTCTAAGAATTCTTCTCAAAGGCAATGGCATTAAACTGTTTGTAGAATGACATTCTTTGATGAATGAATGTGCGGCATTGTAAATCATCGTCAAATGAGCAACATCCCGAGGAATAGTTAATGTGATTGCTAAAGGGACCGAAAATGACCAATGAGAGGGGCTTCAGTATAGTACAAACCTCATTGTCAAAATGATCCTTTGGGGAGGACCATCCAAGTGAGATAGCAACTTTTGTCTTTGAAGAGAAACAGGAAAGTGGAAAACAATTGTAACCCGAGATTCAATCCAGATTAAGAGATGTTCCACAAATCTTATCCTGACATTATGGCCCAGGCATTTTTTCACGTTATCCTTTGCATCATAATAGAGTTGTTATCAAGATATTATAGGGTTGTATTACTCAATGATTATCAATGGTATAGCTTAGTGTTAGTACCATGACTAGGGCATTATCACCTTTTGCTGCATCTATTGCACAATGTTTTTAATTGCACCGACAAAAGTCATTGAATTGTTGTCATAACAATGCCAGGATTCTGTAATGAATGTGAGGCATATATGTTCATAGCAATAAGATGGAACAGTGAATGGATGGGCAAGAAATGTTCTATTTTCACTTTATTTTATGATTGTGATATTGTCGATGGCAACTAGATTAAACTTCCTCATTGGTCATATCAAAGATCTCCTAGGAATATGTTTTATTGCCAAATAGAAATAGATATTCTATACTTCTAATTAATTAGTCATTCACCAGTGGAGAGAACTCAAGGATGGATCTTCTTACAATCCTTAATTTTGGTATTGAATTCACTGGTAGAAAGGGCATTCTCTAGAGGCTACTCATTATTCTGACTGCCAACTTAGTTATATTGCAAGGATCCAAGGATGACACATTTCGTATTTGTTTATCTCAATTTGCTTAATTTTGAGAAGCTTGACAACATGTTATAGAAAGGATCAAGATGATTTGCAAACCCACTAAAGTTTTTCTATTACACTGTAACAGACCTAAGTAATTGTATATATGTTAATGCTGCATTGAGATATTGGGGCTGTGAAATTCAAGTTGGAGCTCATGTATATGGTACATTCTACCCAACTTCCCCTTCGTATAGAATCTAGATCAATCAATATATCAAATGATGATACATTTTTCATATAGTGACTACAAGTGTCTCTTTTCTGTCAATGGATTCTACAATAAAATAGGACGTTTCCTTGAAATATTTGAATGTAGATGCCAAAAACATGCTTACAATGAACAATGATAGTGGGAGAAACATATCACCAGTGATATTTGATCAAACCAAGAATGAAAATATGCCTAATTTGAGAGCAGAGGCAGATGTGTGGACAACCAGGGGTCCAGTAAGATGAAACAAATGAAGGTTGAAAATGAATGTAATATGCAAATTTAGAGAGGTAATATCACAAATTTACAATTTCAGACATGGTTGATAGAGCCAAGAGCTTTGTTTTTGTTAGGTGTTTTGGTCACCAAAATGCAGTAGAAAAAGAGGACTAATTCACTAGGATTGGATCCATGATTTTGTTGAGAATTTACCAACCAAGTCAGATCAAAAGGGACCACATTTTTAGTTGGTAAGACAACCATCAAAGTGTTGTATTGAAGGGCCGTGAAATATCATTGACAAAGGCATTATTTCACTAGGGAACTAGAAATCAACACATAGTAATTTTAGCATGAATTAGCCATGGAAATTGGTATGATTTCGCTTGGTAAAAGCTTCATCAAATCTGTTGTTTGAGGGGGCATTAAATGGAAGTGGTTTTTGCAATGATTTTCAAATAAAACTAGAAGAGGCACATGTAAAAACTAAGTTTGAAAATAGCCAAGAAAATGGCTAATCTAACAGGATTAGTAATGTGCCAGAAATATGAAACTTTGTTCAAGTCAATTTGGCTTATGGTTTATTTGGGTTTCAAGTCAACTAAGTGTATATTGTGAAATGGTGAAGATCACCACCAGGGAACCACCCCCACACAATTCCACTTTTAACAATGTAAACTTGGAAACGGGAACCCATATTGTTACCCGTTCTGTAGAGATAACAAAAAAGTGACTCGATTATGAAAAGGGGTTATGCAGAACACACGTGTTTTTTAAAACTTAGTTTTTGGCACTATAAATTTTTTTATGTACATTGCGTTTTATGATGGTAGTGTTTCTTATGTTGATTTAAAAACGTGGTAATTCTGCACCAGACTTCTTTTTTTTAAATGTTTTTTTTTTATTTTTTTATTTTCTAATGTATGAAATGTAAATAATTATTTTGTAAACTTAATAATTTTTGAAGTGGCCTTTTTCTTCATATTTTGTTGTTTTTATTTTAATTTTATTTTTTTTGTAGTGAGGTTTTTACTGTTTCGCATATTTAAAAAAAGAAGGTTGATATTTTGAGTTTTCAATATTCTACATATCTATACATTGGTAATTAATTTTTCAATCCACAAGAAATGATGGTTTCTAAAAAGCAATATTTTCTAACAATTGACATAAAAATAGACATTTTTAACATAAATATAATTAAAAAACTACACGTTTTGATAATTTTTTTCTACAATTGACATGCGAAAATCACAATTTTTATACGAAAATTTTAACTAAAAATAGTTAAATAAAAGTTTTTTTTTATGAATTTCATATGAAAAAAATAATATTAATCATTTTTTTTTTCAAAAAATAATGGTTAACTTAAATTAATGAGAAAATCATATATTGCAAATATTCAATGCATAACAACCTCAATTGAGTGTATATTCTTCTAATAAAATGTCAAAGTCAAAACATTGCAAGTATAACTATTTAATAGTTACAAAAAATGAGCTTGATTTCCAAGCATAACTTAAATTTAATCAACAATGTCACGTAATCCAAACTTTTCGTCCTCTAGAGTTTCATCATTGTTTTCTTCCTCAATATTTTCTGCTTCCTTCTACTCATTTTCATCTTCTAATGGATCTTTCATGTCTGCCAATCTACCAATGTATGTCTTTCCAAACATCCCATGTAATGATGGTTGAGGTTCTTTTGCCTTTTTTGCGGCGCATGATTCACTAAAGTCCCCTTTCTTCAACCCAATTTCTTGCATTCCATCTGGAAGAAATTGAAGAGCATTAATTCTTTGCTGAATGAAATTGCATTGTAATGGATCTTTTTCAATTGCAATGCAATTTCTTCCTTTTTGAAGGCAGCATGCTAGTGTTGTACCTAGTTATCAAGCACAAAAGAAATAATGAAGTAAATTAGTACAATGACATATTAATTAAAAAATAACATATTGAAATTCAATTCTATATAATAAAACTTACCTGAGCTAGAAAATAAATCTAGAACCCAATCTCCTTCATTTGAACATATGTCTGTAAGATAGTTAATCAATAATTGTGGTTTTTGATAAATGTTAACTATCTCTCCTGTTTGCTTCTTTGTCTTCATATGTTAGTTTTCTCACAACAGCACCATAACTCAGTATTTGGCTATGACTCTTTCCGTCCACCTGATTAAAAATCATAGACATACACCTATCATCTTTTGTGCAACTATCAATATGAATGAACTCACAATCATTTATAAATACTTGATCATCACGGTTAAGAAGATTTGACTTTTGCCTCTAACATGAAATAGTAAAAGTTGAATCAACTTGTACATAAATGAATTTTTCAACATTAATCACATATACATTTTAAACGTCTTACCATGTAAGCTGCATCCTTGAATTTTCTTTCCCTTTGAAGCTTGAAAATATCATTACCAATTGTGTGTCTGAATGAAATGTCACAAAGCTCCATAATGGTGATGATGTGACTTCTACAAATCCCGCAACCAGTTTACTGAAAGCTTGATAACTATAAGGTTCACTATCATAGTCAATATTTGGAACATTGAAACCATGGGGAATATTTGCAATAATTAGGGCATACTCCCCTTTAGGTATGAGTTTAGCAATGTGTTCACAGTCGCCTTGTATTACTTGATATTGAACAATGTCTAGCCCATTCCAAATGAAATGAATAAGAGTTGGATTAAGTTCAACATTCTTAGCACGTTGCTTCCTCAGTCTTTCGGTCTTTATTTTTCAATAAAGGTTCTGAAGCTAGTTAGCGCTCCATTATCATCCTTCTTCATCTTTTATAAAATAAACAAATATATGTGTAAGTTATACATTAAAAATAGTACACAGATGAATAAAAACGAATGTGTAAATGAAGATACCTTTTTAAATGCAAGATAAAAAGC
Source organism: Pinus taeda (assembly GCA_000404065.3). Taxonomy (NCBI): domain Eukaryota; kingdom Viridiplantae; phylum Streptophyta; class Pinopsida; order Pinales; family Pinaceae; genus Pinus; species Pinus taeda. The sequence continues at coordinate 52,304 of APFE030387394.1, forward strand.
TTTTAATGTTGATGTAGAACTTGAATCTGGATAGTTGCGTACGACATCATCCCAACTATCTTCATTCAACAAACTAACCATTTGTTCTTGAATTTTCATGTAAACTTTGTGACTACATATATAAAGTAACAAAAAGTCAATATAATGATATGTATAACAAATACTACCAAGAACAACATGTTTTATTTAAAAGAAAATTATAATCTAGAAATAAACAAAAATAATTCAGCAAACTTACTTTTTAAATTCCTTGGGCATTTCCTCCAATGATAATTCCCCTGACTTCACAAGAGATAATATTGTTTTAACAATTTTTTCATGTTTCACTCATTGCATTGCTCTCCAAGGTGTGATAGTCATATCTTCTGGAAGATGTTTCAAGTCAGAACCTAATTTACTGCCGCCACATATCAATGGCTTAGACTTTTTACCTTCTAGTTTTTAATGCCAATGTTTTCCCACATGGTAAAAATCTCATCAATCAAGTTCCAAACATCTCCAGTTCTAAATGCCAATTGGAAAATGTTATCGACACCTCTAAATATGTCACTAGGAAGGTTGCGTTTTCCACTTTTTGAATTGGGTTTCTCTTCAATTTGATATCCTATTTCCATACAACATTCCCTTCGGAAATCTGCAGTAACATTTATCCTATCCCCACCACATTTTTCTTGAAATTCACTATGAATAAATCTAACACTTTGGATGAAAGTCATAGACATTCTATATTCATTATCTGAATTATGATCCCACGCCACTAACTTTGCTTTTGTATCCGATAAACTAGCGTAAATGATACATTTCATTGTTTCAAAACGTGGGTTATTGGGATATTCCTCCATCAATTGTCTTCGAGCTTCTACATAATGATTCCCCCCAAGCACATAATAATTGTATTCAAAACATTTTGATTTATTAAATGCTTCTTTGTTGGGAACTTGAACTGGATCAACAAGAAGCACATAATTAACCACATGAGCATATGGATTATACCTCATCAATGTCTTCAAGTTGTGAGCATGCAGATGGTGTGGCTTTCTGACTTGATATTGACATTGTCCCAAACTTTCCTTATAGGTTTGTCTGACATTAAGCTGAAATGTACGACCACCATAAATTAAGTTTTTCTTTGTCAAATTCTGTCGAATGGCATTTTGTTTTGTTTTGATAATGCCATCCTCTAAATCAGCTGCTGGTGTAATGATCTTCTCTTACCCCGCCCGGCCCAACCCCGCCCGGCCCGGGGCCCCATCTCGCCCCGCGTCCTGCCTCCACCTCCTGCCTCACGCCTCCCCGCTCTGGACGGGCACCCCTAGCGGGCCGTTAGGGTGGTAGGGTGGGGTGGGTGCAACCGCCCGCCCCGCGGACCCAGCGGGCCCGCCAGCCGCCCGGGGTAGCGGTCTGATTTCGAGGAATCGAACCGCCACCCCGGACAAGCCCCTCCCCACGCCACCCCGCCGAGCCCGCCTGGGGTGGCGGTCCTATTTCCCGGAATCAGATCGACCACCCGGGTAGCAGCGGTGGCCGCGGCAGGTGGGCGCGCCACTCCCCGGTGCGCCACCGAGGGTGGCACGGGGTGGGCAAAAGACGCCCCGTCCCACGCCCACCCGGGTAGCGGAGTACCGATTCACCGAAATTGAACTGCCACCCAGGCAGGCCACCGGGTGGTGCGGAGGGCGAGCGAACAAATGCCCCACCCCACGCCACCCCGGCGGCCCACCGGCCCTAAGCGGCGGTCCGATTCCCGGAATCGGACTGCCACCTGGGGGGTCGGGGTGGCGCGGGGCGAGCAGCCACAACCACCCGCCCCGCGCCACCTCGGCGGTGCCTGGGGTGGCGGTCCAATTCCTAGAATCGAACCACTCCATGCCATAACTTCATTTTCAATGGTAACAGTGCCACTCCATGCCATAACAAAAACTCAAAAGAGTTTCCATTGGGGAAAGGGTCAGCAAAGGGTCTTTGAGGAACTAAAGAAGAAGATCAACCAAGCACTAGCTCTGGCATTCCCAGACTTGTAGAAACCCTTTGAAGTGCAAACATATGTGAATAGGTATGTTATGGTAGTGGTCTTAATGCGGGAAGGAATGCTTGTATGCTACCATTCTGAAGTATTTCATGAAGTAGTTCTTAACTACCCTACCTACGAAAACTATGAGTTCTATTCCCCAGTGCAAGCTATGAAGAAGTGGAAGCACTATTTGGTGGGAAAGGAGATAGTGATCCACATAGATCACTTGCTAGAAATTGTAGCAAGAAAATCTCAATTTGAATTTAGCCTTAGTCAAATTGATTAAATCAAAATTATACATCAACAGGACAAGTTGGAGGTAGTTAACTAGTGTGACATGGCTCTTGTCACCCATTTAGATCAGAAAATTCAAGTTAGTTGTTGTGGAGTTCAGTCATTCATGTGTTGATTGCTAAATTTTAGCAATCTAGTTCAGTTTTTTCAATTATACTCAGTTAACTAACCTCTAGCAATTAATAGAGTTACTCGAATGTTAGTTGTGTAGTGAGACAACAATCTAACTCAAATATATGTTAGTTAACTGACCAATCAACCCAAAATACCTCATGCATGCATGGAAATCAAATTTCTCAACTCGTGATCTAGGTTGATATTGGTGGCCGATAGCCAATTCCACTTGGAACCCACCATTGCTTCTTTCACTTTTTCAGTTTCCTTAATTGTAGCACAATTTACTGTGTTTGGCATTTTTTCAGGTCCTGAACTTCCAGAACCATTTTGAGGCCCTAAACGATGTTTTTTTGGAAAATGGGAAAAAATGCCCCGTTAACTAATGCTTGCAGTCGAATGTTATAGTCCTTGGATATATATTTCTAACGAGGTATCGTGTGCATCAAACAAAGATCGTATGCCAAAGCTATTACCCCGGGAGGTTGATGTACCAATTTACCCAAACGAGGCCCATATTTTTGGCACTTCATCTCCTAGGGTTAGCTTTTTAGATGTTTAGGGTTTTCCATTGTTTCTCAACAATAAATATGCCTTCAAGCCTCATTATAACACAATTCAGAGGCATGTAGCTAGCACATCGCTTCATAAAGATAATCTACCATCACTCAAGCTAATTTATTTCCATTCTATATGTAAGCATATTTCAATTCTTTGATATTAATGAAATAAAGTTTAATTTCTGTTGCATCTCTGTGTTTATGTTTATATCTATATTGTGTTGTGTTTCTACATAAGTCTGGATCACTGGTATTAGAGCAGTGTGCTCTTTCTCTGTTTTTCTTTACATGTCCCCAACAAGGTCAAGGTATAAGGAGTTAGGGCCCCATTTGGTTGAACGTTCGCAAGATGAGCCTCCCAATCCCCAATGGCCTCCCATGGCAGAAGAAATGAAGATGAGGGAGCAGGAGATCACTTCCAAATATTGCTCGAAGAATCCCTCAAGTGACACAGGAACATGATGATGGAAAAAAACTCCCATATCCTTCAGCGGATGCCCATAGGCGACACATCTTCATCCGACACTCTAGAGGCACCATTCCCTTCAAGGTACAATTCAACTTTGATATTCCCATATTTGAAGGCTAGATAGATGCAAATGTCACAAATAGATGGTTAAATCTATTGGAAGGGTATTTTTCGGTTCATGATTTTTCCAATAGGGAAAATATTACTTTTTCACTCCTCAAAGCCACCCCCATGCCAAGGACTGGTGGGAAACCTACTGTGAGCAGAAGGATGAGAGGGAATCCTCACTATTTTCAATCGCACCCACTTGGAACTCCTTCTGAGATGCCACAAAGGAGAAGTATTACCATGTCGAGAGATATGAGGATAAGTACATAAAGTGGACCAAACTATGACAGGGAAGGGACCAAGATGTGTCATAGTTCACAAATATTTTTCATACCCTTTGCATGAAGTTGGGTGTCAAGGATTTTGAGTGGCACTTGGTAATTAAGTGTCGTGGTTGTCTGCATAGATACATCCAAGATGACGTGGAGTTCCTAGACATCTCCTTGATTAGCACCACCTAGCGACACATTGTCAATACCAAGCATAATTTTAAACAGAAGAAGCGAGACTTTTGATCTGCGAATCTAGAGCAAGCGAAAGGTGCCCCAAAACCGCACAACAAAGGACAAAGCTAAGGTGGGGTGACCCAGGATAACCCATCAAAGACACAAGAAAATAACAACACCATGAAGAAAAAGAAGGACACAGGGAAGTGGTGTGAGTTCCATAAGAGACCCACAGACAACACAAGTGAATGTTAAACCAATCAGTCACTGGTGGCTTAGTAGAAGGCTTCAAAATCAGAGCCATGTTTCGAATCTAAGTCAAAATCAAACAAGGGGAATGACAAATGGAAGAATATTATTAATGCGAAGCCTAGTACCATTGTTGTTGCCACCAAATTCAGAAGATTGAGGTCGAAGATACAAAGGAGGAGGAGTGTCTCTTCCACTCACACATGTGGGTGAAGGGTTCATCACTACAATTTATTGTTGAAAGCAGGAGCCAAAAGAAAATCATTTCAGTAGAGGTCATGAAGTGGTTGGGCCTACTAACCACACCATACCCACAACCATACACCATCAGGTGGCTTCACCAAGGACAAAATCTCTACTTTAGCGAGCAGTGTTGCATTGCCTACAATATCAAGCCCTTCATGAATGAGGTATTGTGTGATTTTGCTCGTCTTGAAGTTTGTGATGTATTATTAGGCCAACCATACTTGTGGAAGATTCATGTTGTATATGAGTCGAGGCCTCACACTATTATTATTTCTTTGGATAAGAAGTTATACAGGATACCAAAGGTAGCGCTACCTACTACCATCTCCTTGATCTCTGCTGAGAAATGCAGTAATATCATCCCCCAAGATGGGAAATTTGTTTTCTTCTTTATTCACTCTCTAAGTAAGGGGAATATCATGGCGACATTCATGGCCCTCGAGAAGGTTTTCTCCATGCAGTAGAAGTACTTGGAAGAATATAGGGATATCCTCTCCTCACCCACAGGGGTACCCTTGCATTGTTAGGTCAAGCATTCAATTGATCTGAATCCTAAAGCAACTCTACCCAACAGACCGATATATCATTAATCCCTTCTAGAAAATGAAGAGATCAAGTGGAAAATCCAGTAGTTGCTACAAAAAGGGCACATCCAACCAAGTTCCTCAGTCTCACCTTGTGGGAACCCTATTGTACTTGTATAGAAGAACGATGAGACCTAGAGGCTCTACATTGATTATCAGGCACTAAACAAAATCACTGTCAGGAACAGGTATCCAATCCCATGGATTGATGACCTTTTGGACCAAATCAAAGGGGCCAAGTATTTCAACAAGATATATATGAAGTTTGGTTGTCACTGAGTTCCAATAGAGCCCACAGATATATGGAAGACGACATTCAAATCTAAGGAAGGCCTTTTTGAATGGTTGGTTATGTGCTCCAAGTTGACAAATGCCCCTGCTAATTTTATGAGTCTAATGGATGACATCTTTTCACCCTTCACCAGCTCATTCATTCTTGTTTATCTGGATGACATCCTCATCTTTAGAAAGAGTTGGGAAGAACACTTACAACAGATTTGGTAGGTCCTTTAGACCCTATGGCAGCACAAAATGTGTGCCAACATGGAGAAATGTGCCTTTGGCATGACGAAGTCCAATATTTGGGTTGCATCATAGATGAGTGAGAAATGCATGTGCATATAACTAAGATCCATGTCATTCAAAATTGGCCAACCCCAACCACTCTAACAAAGCTTCACAGTTTTTTGGGCCTTGAAAATATTTATCAGAGGTTTGTGTTGGGATTCTCCCATATCACTTGGACTTTGATCTAGATTACCAAGGGTGGAGCGAAAGAAAAGTAGTCCTGGCTTGAGTCCCAACAAAAGGCATTTGTTGAGTTGGATTTTCACCTCTACTCTGCACCATTAATCACATTTGTAGACCTACAACATCCATTTGAAATTGAGACATATGCCTCCGACTATGTTATTGGTGTAGTCCTCACCCAAAACAGGAATCCAGTGGCCTATCATAGTGAGACACTTTACGATGCAATTGAGAAGTACCACACCTATGATAAAGATATGCATTCCATCATGTAGGCTTGCCAAAAATGGAATCATTATGTTCTGGGGAAGGAGATGATCATCCACATTGATCATCGACCTCTTCAGTTTATACAGACACAAGGGAAGTTGTAGAATGATCTCCCTCAGAAGTGGTCTACATATATGCAACAATTCGACTTGAACATAAAATACAACAAGGATAGCACCAATCATGTTGTGGACTACCTCAGCTAACCCCTAGTTTTAGCACTAACTACTGTTCTCAACTCTTGTGGCCACAAGACCTATGGATGGCTGCAACTATAAACAATGATCCAAAGTTCACCTCCACATACAAGATGCTAGTAGATGGAAAGCAAGTTCCTGATTTCCACCTTCAAGACACATTATTATGCTACCTAGGCCACCTTTCTGTTCCTTAAAACGAGCGTGCCAAGCTGATTTGGGAGGTGCACTACAGTCGAGTTGCAGGACAATTTGGTGTGAAGAAAATTGTGGTTGTACTACAAAAGTAGTTTTATTGGCCAAAACTCCTCCAACTCCTAAAGGATAACCTCGTGTTGGCATATAATAGAATGAAACAACAGGCAGATCAACATCGCAGCGAAAGAAGTTTTGATGTAGGTGATTGGGTATTCCTACGGCTACAACCATATAAGCAAATGTCCCTCAAGCAAGCTAAGAAGGATAATAAATTATCACCAAAGTATTATGGTCCGTACGAGGTGTTGCAAAAGATTGGTACTATGCATACAAATTGGAGCTTCCTGCAGCTTCTCGATTGCACCCAGTTTTCCATGTTTCATGTTTAAAGAAGGTTATAGGCGACAAGCTCCCAGTTCAAACAATATTGCCAGAACTTGATGAGGAAGGAAAAATTATATTGGAACCGGAAGCAGTCACAGAAATAAGAACTCGACAGCTACGAAATTGATCAATTTCGGAGTATCTTATCAAGTGGAAGAATTTACCTGCTGAAGATTCCACATGGGAGGATGAGAATTTTATACAGACGTATCTAGAACTACTCAAGCTTTGAGGAGAACACTTTTTTGAAGGAGAGGGCAATGTTGGCTCCCTATAATACTAGTGATTACCCCATTACTATTGTAGTTATACCCCTTATTAATATTGTTGTGCCCCTATTGTCCCGATTTTGTTATTATTGTGCCCCATAGAATCCCTCTATTATTAATTTTGTGGCTTTGTATTATTATTATTAGGTCGGCTAGGTTATACTCTGATTCCTTAGACTCCTATATATAGAAAGGAGGTTTTGTCATTTGAATCATCGAATAATTGTTCATCTATGTAATGTAAAGGAGGTTTCCACCTCGAAGAGGCTAAATTCTAAGGCATTGATCTATCTTTTCAATCTTTTTCTTGAGATGGTTACATAACAGTGCGATCGTTTTGGAGTGAAAGACACAGTTACTTAGAAACTGTCTTTTCATCCTCTTTTCTTTTGATTACATTGTATTTTAACCGAGGGTTTCCCATGAGGTTTTCCCTCTTTCCTCAATTTTAGTATAAGTTGCACTATATTTTGGGTGACCTTTGGCCTTAGTTTCTAGGGCCCATTTTCTATTCTACATGATTTACTCCATGATTTTCTCCTCCTTTCACTCCGCAACTGGCTAGTTCTTTTGCATGATTTACTCCCTACTTCTCTCCTCTTTTCACTTCACAACTCGATGGTTCTCTCTGAAACTTGTTGTAGGTGTTCAATCCTCTCATTGATCACCACTATGGTGCATTACCTTTGCATCTTCACCCAGTAATGCTATATCATAAGCATTGTAGCATATTTTTTAAAGGAATCATTCTTTTTGTTCTTTCGATTTTCTTTTAGTGTTTTTGTTGTACAAAGATGTGTGTTCAACCTTTACTAGCTAGATTTATTTGTGCAAGTTTTCTAACACATTTACATGGTATCAGAGCCCACCGGTTGCTAGATAAAAGTTGCACCAGTATTTTATTTTGTAGGTATTACAGCTTGGAGATCGAAGATCAATAGAAAAATGGAGTTTCCCAAAGCATCATTCCTAACACCATACAACTATCACGAATGGAAGGAGAAAATCGCTCGATACCTTCATCAAAAAGGGTTGTACAAGATTACCATTGCTGAAGAGTGGAACCCACATCAGCCATAGAGAAATCCAAGTACCTCAACCGCATGGATGAGGCACACGGATCCATATGCATGGGCATCTCCCCAGAGTTGCAATTTCATCTATCTCCCTGCAATACTCCCAATGAGATTTGGAAAAAGGTTAAAATAACTCTACGGGAAATAAGATGAGATGAAAGGACATCTGGTTGAAGTGGAGCTGCTCTCATTGGATCCACAAAACTATGACAAAATTCAAGACTTCTTCACCAAATATAATGATCTATTGCTACAACTCAAGGGTTGTGGAATTGACAAATCCAAGGAGGAGAGTTGCCAAGTTATCTCTATTATGTTAAAGCTCAGACCAGAATACTCTTTCTTTGTGTCTACATTTCATTCAATAAGGCTCGTAACAGGTAAATCCTACACTATGCCTTCTGTCAAAGAGTTCATGGAGTCCCTTAATTTTGAGCAAGATAAACTCATTGGCATGGGGAAAATCAAACCTCCAAAAGTGCATGCACTTGCTATGCATGATGGTAGCCATGATAAAAATAACAGATCCAATTCAAATCAAAAAAATCGCAGCAAAAAGACAAGGGAAAAGTGCATTCCCATCCAAAGAAGGAAGGGTACACCAAGCCCTTCAATGACTCCTCCGACTCCAAAAATGAGAAAGGGAAGATAGGAGACAAATGCACCTACTATCATCGAGGATTCCATCCGGAATCCTCCTGCATGAAGAAACAAATCGACCAAATGGCAAAAATCCTTTAGAAGCACAACCTTGGAAACCACATCCCTCAAGGCGCCAAGAAGAAAACTAAGGATCTGCCACATGGGAAAGGTAACAATTTTCATGATTTAGTTGCAATTAATTCTTCCCCTGATGCATGGATTATAGATTCTGGTGTATCACATCATATGGTTGTTGCAAAGAAAGTATATTCCTCTTTGGATGCATGCAAAGGACCTCCCATCCTCATGGGAGAAGACTCACCTATTAAGGTCACCAGAAAAGGTAGAGTGGAACTTTTACATGGAAGATTTGAAGATGTGATTCATGTTCCAAAACTTTCGGTAAACCTGCTTTCGGTTCATCAGATCATGCATTCCAACACCGGAAAGAGAGTGGAATTCACTCCAGATGAGTAAACATATATGACCTACATAGCAGCTCCAAAATTGCAACCAGTGAGGTAAACAATGAAGCTAGACTATATACATTTTCTAAATTTATTGAATTTGAATCCTCCTTATTGCTTA
>APFE030387416.1:0-12457 GCA_000404065.3 Pinus taeda
ACTGGAAAACGAGAGAGAGTTGTAGCTCTCTGCAGGTTGCAGCCTACGTACTGGTAAAGGACTGCACCAGTACAAGACCATTGTAAAAGGAGTTTCTAATTTGAAAGAAGATAGAGACATATTGCAGCAGGTGGATTTCACCCACATTGGGTTTCCACATTATATCTGGCGTTCTTTGATGTGATTGTCTGTTTTTCTTGTTCATGCTCATTGTTTTATGGTACTGATGTGCAAAAATAATTCAAAGTATAAATAAGGAATAATTGTTAAAAGGACTAGATAACACTGATTCACCCCCCCTTCTCAGTATTATTTTCAACAAGATGTTCCCTGAATATCAACAGCGAATTTTTTTAAAGAATTTGTTATATACACTTTCGCTTCTAAACAATCCTATGTAGCAGTGTTGACCCAACCCAATGAACAACAAGTTGAAGCTCCCATTGCGTTATTTAGCTCAAATTGACAAGGAGTTGAGCTAAAATATCCAGAAGTTGAAAAACAAGATTTTGTAGTTTTTATGTCAATAAAGCATTTTAGACCTTTCCTCCTAAAATCACATACGAAAGTAATTGTTCGTTTACCTACGATCAGAAATTTTCTTATCCAAAAGGAATTAGGACAAAATAGGGCTAATTGGGTTATTTCCCTACAAGAATACGATCTAGAGATAAATCCAGCTAAAATAGTAAAAGGTTAAAGTTTTTGCAATTCAATAACTAGAGCTTTTGACACTTCAGCTGATGAAGATTCAGGTAATAATGTTCAAATTTCAGAGGTATTCCTTGTTGAAATTGAATCTGAGTATGTTGATTTAATTTTTTATTTAAAAAATGGTTATGCTCTAGTAAAACTCAATTACAAAAGAAAGAGAGCTTTGAGGATTAAAGCTAATCAATATCAGCTTGTCAATAATGTCTTGTTTAGAAGAAATTATGATTCATTTTCACTAATATGTCTAGAGAAACCTGAAGCAAAAAAAGTGTTATAGGAACTACAAGATGGACGAGCTGGTGGACATTATAGTGGGGACATTATTTCTCATAAGATATTACATGTTGGTTACTATTGGCTGACTCTATTCAAAGATGCTCATGCTTATGTCAGAAAATTTAAAGTCTGTCAAACACCTTCAGGGAGGGAAAGGAAACCAGCCTTGCCTTTACAGCCAGTTAACATTGAGCAACCCTTTGAGCAATGGGGACTGGATATTATAGGTGAGATCATTCCTCACTCTTCTAAACAACATATGTACATTTTGACTGCTATGGACTATTTCACCAAGTGGGTGGAATAAATACCTCTCAAGGTGGTCAATTTTGAGACTATAATCAAATTTGTTGATCAATTTATAATCACTAGGTTTGGCCTTCCTTTTGCCCTTGTATTTGAAAATGCATCTTATTTTTCTAGAAATTCTATTACTAAATTTGCATTCAAGAGAGGTTTTAAACTCAAATATTATGCAAAATACTGTCCTCAGGGAAATTTCTTAGAACAATCTACCAATAAAAATCTCATAAATATCATGAAGCGAACTATTGACCAAAATCAAAAGAATTGGCACAAAGCTCTGGTCTTTTCCCTATGGGCTGAAAAAATTACTCATAAAATCTCTTTAGGAACATCTCCCTATCACTTAGTGTATACAAAATAATCTATTTTACCTCGTAATCTAGCTCTTTCTTCACTAACCCTAGTGCAATATATAGAGGAACAACCTAGCTCTACTTTACAATTAAATATGTCTCAAATTTTAAAGTTAGAGGAATAAAGAGATAAAGCCAAGCAAACTCATGCTCATCACCAGCAATTGGTAAAATATTAAATTGATACAAGTTTAGTAAGTGATAAATTTTTTGAAATCGGTGACTTAGTTCAGAAATGGGATAAGGGCCTGTTGACAGTGTTGGACTTGCCAACATTCAGGGGATCTCCCCGGCATGAAGTCCCAATTAGACCTCACAATGTTTGGTGTAGGAGTCCCATTTGGTATAAGGTCTTGTTTGATGTATAATTTGAGATATGCCTTGGCTATAGCTGTTGTTGGGTTCTAAAAGGTGTCTTTTAAAACTCCTAATTGCCTCACATTAATTATCAACCTGGGTAAGTCTTTTTATTCCAAGAGTGTACACAATATGTGCAAGCTATAATTACAAAGAGTAATGCTTTAAAATAAGTTATTAAATTCAATACAAGAGTAAATGGATGCAATCATAAATCTCAAGCTTGTAACTTTAAGGGAAATAATTCATCTAAGCATCATGACTCAATCTCAAACAAAAGCATAATTCAATCTTAATCAACCAATTCGAATGATAATCAACCAAGAGCATCATAGCATTAACTGAGTTCTTTCAGCTGGACTTAAACTATTGGATAGAAGGAAAGCATTTAATCAATAACGCTCTATTCTTTAATTAAACAAAAATGATTCTTTAACTGATAACTAATTCAATCCACGAAATGAATAAATAAACCAACTAGGATTGCGCATTAATGAAATGAATACCAGGAATCCGAATTAATGGAAATAAGTCAACTACAAAGATATAAAGCAGAATAAACTTGCAGGAAACAGAAAAAGTATAAAACAAGGAAAAACAGTAAGATCCACTAGAGACCGGGCCCTAGCCACCAACGAATACTGCTTAGCTACTTCATAATATCCCAATGAACAACAACGCAAGTTGTATATTAATAATCAAAGTCACTTGTCATTACAATATGATCTCATTCTTTAGAATCACGCTTTTGTAAATTAAAATTACAATTGAAGTAAAAGATGAGAATCCCTCTTCAGTTTTCCTTTTGTAGTCAAAAGGAAAAAGATAAATGTGATCCCTTAAGATCTGGAGATCTTGAGGGATTCACAATTAAATGCTATCTTCAGACAATTCTTTCATCTTGCGTTGATCTTCTTGATTCATTCCTTGGTTCGACTGCACACAACGTGTCTCATTTCCCTTGATTAGCTTTTGTTGTTCCAACTTTGGAACAATAGTTTTTCCATCTGCTGGTTTTCTACATAAAAAGTAATGAGAGTTAGTTTGGTCGGTCAAATCATATCAAGATCAATTTAATTCATTCCTTATCAAAATCCTATCAATATGTTATTATATCATGGCACAAAATGGATAAGAAAAGAGTAAAAAGACAGTAATCAAGGGTAAATACATAGCTATTGTAAGGCTCAACATACTCCCTTTCTTACCTTTTTTCATGTCCTCATGAAAAATGAATAGTTCCTATGTAATGTAGTTAAGAAGTAAGCTAGAGAAAAGGTTTCTTTATCAAGACTGAAACCATGATGTTGTGTCAGATTTGCAAAGGCTGTCTTTTCGTGTCCTTCAGGTAACTCATAGTCAGACTGATAGCCTTCAGGAGGATACCAAATAATGGGACACCTAAATCGACATCCCAACCAGTAAGGCCCTTCCCTTAAGATAAGATTGTTGTATGTGATTAATCGGCTCACAACAGCTTTGAAATTCCCATAATTAAATGGTTCTCATTCCTTAACACTGTTAGTTGAGACTACCCATCTCATTTTGGATGCAGTCATGGATCTTTCATGAATGGAGAGGAAATATGTTGTTCCTTTTTATACAATTTCCTTATGTATGGGCCCTAAAATTTGAATCTTGCCTTCTTGTGTCATTAGCCTATGTTTAGCAAATAGTTGCAAAAGGTGAGTAGGCTCACTCCTTACCTAGAGATCCAACCCATGTTCCTGTCTTTGGAACAAATTATAAGCCTTAAACCACTTAAGTTGATTAACTGCAAGAGAGATAAAAGCCTGGAATTGAATCTCTCCAACAAAAAGGCTAGGATTCTTATCCACTTCTTCTTCTAATATGAAATTATGCAGATAAAATTCACAAAGAAGACTTTGGACTTTTGCCCCATGTTCCTTACAACAACTTATAAAATCTTCAGTTGTCTTTAATTCGATTGTCTTGCGAGCTCTTACGACTTTAATCTTTAACAATAAGTACCGTTCTAATAAGAACATGGCATAATTTGTGGCTGGAGAACTACATGTCAAGACATCTTGGCCTTCACCTTATTGAAATTTTCTTCTTCCTGTCTAAATCTATAAAAAGTCCCATTCTTAGTTATGGTTAATTCCCTAAACTGCTTCTGCAACTCCTGATATTTTTGTAAGGGAGTTGCCTCCTGTTCACGTTGTTCTAAAGCAATTTGAGCTTGCGTCAGCTCTTCTTGTAGCTTTAGAAGAATAGGGTCTTTTCTTGACAGGATATCCTTGCCTTGCTCTTCTGTCTGAGTGCATGTGCTATGAGAGGATATTTCCTTGGTTTGTACCTCCTTATTGTGGGAGGATTAACCCTCCATCTGAATGATTGCATCCACTAAGTCTTCATGAAAATTTTCCTTAGTGGCTATTGTCTGAGTAGGAATGAGTTTGGTTTGGGTCTTTGTTGGCCTCCCCTTACATATTTTGATTTGCGTAGCCACAGTTACTACCTCAGGAGTAGTGTTCTTGGCTTTGCCGTTTGCAATTTCTTTAATCTTTTAACGTAGCCTTTTAATTGTCTTTTGAAGCTTTTGGTATTTTTGTCTCAGCTTATTTAGTTTTTCTCTGGCTACTCGCCTCTTCTGAGGAGCATCTTTTACACTAATAGGCTTGCCAATAGCTTCTGTATCTAAATATTCCTGTTGTTTATTGTTCTTGTGCTCCAATAGAACTGTGTCACCAGACTGGTTATCGGATTCATGAATAACTTCTGTGTTTTCTTCCTTTTCCTGGTCTGTAGCTTCTAAAGAAGGCAGAATTTTTGTATGCCTAGAATCCTCTAAGGATTAAGCTTCCATTAGGTCAGGATCAAGTGATCCTCCAGGCTGCATGTATGCATTCATATTTACTAGGACTTGGGCCATCCCTGTCTCAAAATCCTAAAAATATCATTTTAGGGGCTCATGGTTGATGTTTGAGGAGGCCCTTCTTCATTTTTCAGTTCATTATCAAAGTGATGTGCCCATTCTTTCTCTGAGTCTAGTCTATCTTCTTCCTCCGGTTCTTGTTCTGAATTGGCCTCTTCGCCGAATTTTGATTTTGAATGACATCCTTCCCCTTGTTCAGGTTCTTCCTCTGACTCAAGCTCTGAATTATCCTTTTCTTCTGCGTCCGGCTCAGAATTGCATTGCTCCTCTGGTTCTGACTCAGAGTCCTATATACTAACTGGTCTGGATGACTCCGCAGGTTGTTCGACGATATCCTGTAGATTTACAGACATTCTCTGGGATAGATTTAACCTTGCAAACTACCTGCACTTATGGGGTTCAATGTTTGAGTGGGTAGTCCTTTTCCTTTTTGGAATAGGGCTCTACTGGCTCATCTCCAACATTGCAAAATTTTGGATTACAGGGTTTTGACTAATCTCTAGGGATGCTATGAGACCATCCCAAGTTAAGATTTTTGAACAAGGTTATGGCTAACAATTAGTCTAATCAATCCATCGTGTCTAACTACAGTTTAAGGGTGCCTAGCCCATCTTATTCTATCGATAGTATCATGCAGCAATGAATTCAAGAAAGATGACAGATTAAAAGTGAGCTTTAGTTTTAAAACAACTAAGAGTTTGAGTTGTCTTGGTCTTACCACGTCTCGTCATCCATCACAGGTAATGTACCTCTGGAAAACACTTGCCAACTCATGCCATGGTTATGCCAGAGAAGATGGTTATATACCCTTGCATTTCTTGGTTAAATCCTCGCATGCATCTCTGAAAAATGTCCACCGCGTCTTGCAACGTTACGTGTTTTTTTGGCCATATAGTTCCTTCTGCCGGTAGCCCAGATACTTCAGCTATTACAACATCTGATACCATGATCCTTCTACCTCTCACCAGGGATTGCCCATTTTGCAGATGCTGTAGAAACTCAATAGCGATTTCCTCACTAGGGGGCTGAAATCTTGTGAAATATGATATCCACCCTGCGCGGACCAAAATTTCCTTGGCTCTGTTGGAGACTACCAGCACTAAAGGTTCTCAGCACACTATCTTAGCACCCATAATGCTTGAGTTCTTCCTACTATTGCAAAGGATTAGTGCAGTAGAGAAAACACAACAACATACAGTAATAGAGAGATAGAAGAACAAGTAGTTGTAACAACTAAGTTTTACGATGTTAAACGATATTTCTATGAGAATTAATTAATTCGAGGACTATTACTTTGCCACATGCCGTGTGATCATAGAATACCATATCAACCTATGAAATCCAATAAAAAAACTATAATGCATGCACGAGTAAAATCGAGGTCCCCTCCCTCCTTCAAGATGAGAGGCCGCCTATGACCGAATGGACAGGGAAACATTGTTCTGACGGCAACGTACAAGGGTGAAATATATGGGAGTAGATGAGGCAAAGTACGTATATTAATGAAAGGATTGTAAAAGATATGGATATAATGAAGGCGAGGTGTGTAATGATGGTTATTGATAAGAGACAAGATGCTTTGGTTGATGATAGGTTATGTGGTAAGGAAAAAGGAAAACAATATGCACGAAAAAAGATGCTTTGCTGACGATTCCGACTGAAAATGATATGATTGATTAAAAACTTTAACTCATGCATAAAGGTTCAAGGTAGGGAGCAATTAGGGAAATAATCTCTCTGATAAAAAGAAAAATAAGAAGAGGGTATTATAACAATTATTGATGTTGAAAATAGAACTTCAATACCATAAGCAGAGATTCTATTGCCAGTAGGCATCCATAGCCTCGACAGAGTTGCTTTTTAACCCATATGAGCCAGGATCCTCAATTTATAGTTGGAGAATTCCATTGTTGTTTCTACCGAAGAGATCAGTGTGCTGGCATGGTAACCAGATGACCACACTTCCATTCACTGGGAAGTAGCAAAAGTGATCAGGTCGGCTCATGATGAGACCTCCTGTTCCAAGGATATTTTAGCTATTCAATGGATCATAATTCTGGTGTGGTGGCCATAGTGGGAATGTCACGTTGCTACATCCTTATGAACATGGTAGGCTGGATCTTAATGAGACTCCCTATCCTCTATCTGTAGGAAAATTTTTGTTGTTATTTTAAATTTCTATAATAAATAGAGGGAGGCTCAGTACTCCTTAAGACAAGGGATGGTGGAAGAAGTTAAACATGTCAGCAAAAAAAAAAAAAAAAAAAAATAAATAAATAAAAAAATAAATAAAAAAAAAAATAAAAAAAAAAAAAATAAAAATAAAAAATTAAAAATAAAATAAAATAAAAATATATATATACCCATAATCTCACTTATAATAGACAGAGAGGACTATAACCAGGAGGGGTGGAACCAGCATGGTAAAGATGATCAATCAGTATCATATACAACAGAAATCAATACAGTAAAGTGATATATAAATAATTGTGTCCCCTTTTTAAA
Source organism: Pinus taeda (assembly GCA_000404065.3). Taxonomy (NCBI): domain Eukaryota; kingdom Viridiplantae; phylum Streptophyta; class Pinopsida; order Pinales; family Pinaceae; genus Pinus; species Pinus taeda. The sequence goes on from APFE030387416.1 coordinate 7,411, forward strand.
AATATATATATATCATCAAGAAGTTGTCTTGTTAAATATCATAATGTTAAGGGTATTCACTTGCTTCAATAGAATCCATAATTCTTGTCCTCATAAAAGTATTGTACTTCATGCCATGAAAGGGAATCAGAAAAATGGGGCTGAGATGAGCTAGGAATAATCCTACAAGTGTTGTTCAACATCACAATAATGCAAGGAAAAGGGTGCTGTTTAGAAAACATGCAACTTCAAGAAGCAAAAATGTTTTTCCAAAGATGGAACATCAGATATTCAAAAGTGGAAACAACAAAATACGTTAAGAGAAAAAGGTGTTGTTCAAAAGTTTGAACAACAAACAACAAAAAGTGTTGTTCCAAAGTTGGAACAACAAAAAAACACAAAAAGTGTTGTTCCAAAGTGGGAATAACAAAAACGAAAGAGTGTTGTTCCAAAGTGGGAACAAAAAAGACAAAAAAGTGTTGTTTTGGAGTGGAAACAACAAAAACGAAAAAGTGTTGTTCCAAAGTTGGAACAACAAAAATGAAAAAATGTTGTTCCGAAGTGGGAACGACAAAAATGAAAAAGTGTTGTTCCAAAGTGGGAACAACAACAAAAAAAAAAGTGATGTTCCAAAGTGGGAATAGAAAAAACGAAACAGTGCCATTCCGAAGTGGGAACAACAAAAACGAAAAAGTGTTGTTCCAAAGTGGGAACAACAAAAACAAAAAAGTGTTGTTCCAAAGTGGGAACAACAAAAACGAAAGAGTATTGTGTCGAAGTGGGAACATCGAAAACGAAAGAGTGTTGTTCCGAAGTGGGAACAACGAAAACAAAAGAGTGTTGTTCTGAAGTGGGAACAACAAAAACGAAAAAGTGTTGTTCCAAAGTGGGAACAACAAAAACAAAAAAGTGTTGTTCCGAAGTGGGAAAAGAAAAAATGAAAAAGTGTTGTTCTGAAGTGGGAACAACAAAAACGAAAAAGTGTTGTTCCAAAGTGGGAACAACAAAAACGAAAAAGTGTTGTTCCAAAGTGGGAATAGCAAAAATGAAAAAGTGTTGTTCTGAAGTGGGAACAACAAAAATGAAAAAGTGTTGTTCCAAAGCTGGAGCAACAAACAAACAGAGAAAAAAACCACAGAAAATCAAATCAGCAATCATATTTACAGTTTTTACAAAAAGAAATAATCTTTTACAAAAATGAAGTTGCCGAAGGATTTCCTTCTGCAGCTAGAACTTGCATGGTGGAGTTCTTGTGTATATTCTGGTAAAAATATTCTCTCGTAAGTGGTTTTTGGTAGAGGTGCACCCGATGCCCATTTGCTTTAAAGGAAAAACTAGACCCATCAATGATGGCCAATGTAAGAGTGTCGTTATCATGCACTTCCTTTATTTCATAGGGGCCTAACCACCTAGTTTGCAGTTTACTAGGGAAGTCTTGAAACCTGGAATAGTAAAGAAGTGCCTAGTCGCCCTCATGAAATATATTTTTCTTAATTAGGGGATCATGCCATTTGGCTCTTTGTTGTTGAATGAGTGCAGTATGTTGTAGAACCAATAGTCGAATTTTATCTATTTCATTTATTGTTGTAGTCTGTTAATCTGGGCCTCATTTAAATCCAGTCCCACTTCCTGGGCTATCCTTAGTGTTTGTATCTCAAATTCTATGGGGAAAATGGGTTCCTTACCAAATACCAGCTGATATGGAGAGTGTCTAGTAGTGTTCCTCCAAGTCGTGCGATATGCCCACAAGGCCTCTGGCAGTCGAGTAGACTAGTCTCGTTTGTGCGATGAGACTGTCCTCGTTAGAATAGCTTCAATTACTTTGTTGGTACTGTCCACCTGCCCGTTCACCTGCGGGTGATACGGAGAGGTAATTTTGTGTATAATGTGATGATTCTTCAGTGTAGTAGTGATTTTGTGGCCTACAAATTGTGGCCCCCTATTGAGCCTCAACCTTGCACCTTCCTACACACCCTCTTAACCCTCATACTCCACTTACTTCACTCATCCAGTGGTTGAATCATTGCATTATAGTTTAAAAAGGATTGTTTATATGGTTTTCTAACTATACTGATGTCTGTTGTTTGGTTTAGTCTTTTTTTCATGCAGCTGCGGAAACTTGTCATTTTCCGCAGCTAGCACAGGTTTCCGCAACCAACACAGGATTCCGCAGCCATTTTGTTAAAGGTTGTGCTCCAGGTGTCTTTTGAAGGAAGGGGCTATATGGGAAAGCTCCAGATGGCATGTACATGGATCGTGTCCCTTCGAACCGGCCAAATCATCATTTTGAGGCCACGGTCAACCAAAGTCAAAGATGTGGCCAACCAAAGAGTCCAGCGGTGGCACGTCATTGTTTTGGCCACGTGAATGATACGTGGCCTAGTTCCCAGCTCACGGAGGGTCCAGCGCACCTGAGGATCGTTCTTGAACAATGAATCTAACAGCCAACCACTCCAAGATTTAAGAAGCATAACGACAGTTACACTAGATCTCGGCTCAAGAGATCTACGTGTCCATGGCACACAGTTAATAGCATAAGTAGTTGATCAGTTAACTGTAGGACTTTTACATTATAAATAATGCGTTTTCAAATGATGTAAAGAGACTTTTTTGGATGCATAGAATTCCTGAACTGTTATGTAATTTCCGCACGCTGCTGGTTATATTGTCACCCCACTTTTTTATATGTTGCTAATTTGAATACATGAGTAGACCTTTCTGAAGATAGTCTTGTGATCATTTGATTGGCTGAAGTGGCAAAGGGCCCTGCATACTGAAGCCCTATAAATTATTTGTTTAAGTTTCATTATGCTTTTGTTTTATTGTTAAGCTTGTACATAATATGTTGCTTTATGTTTCTGTTGTCCATATCTTTATCTTTGTAAACTGATCAGTGCTTTTTGCAGGTTCTCTTAGGTAGCACGGGCAATCTTTTATCTTCTTTAATAACTTTTGGCATATGTGATCATCTTGTCCTTCCTGCTAACCTTTATTTTCTGCAATTTACATTTAGCATTGTCCTTTTCAAGTTGTTATTTGTTTATTTCTTTTTCTACTAAATTAGATGTCATACTGCTTAACAATTTATGATTTCTTTCTGTGGTCAAATGACTATATCAGCAGGAGATCAGAAGATTAATAACTGTGGTGTGATTTAGTTGTCATATTACTTACTCATAGTCGCTTTCCATAAAGTAGATTGAGCTGAATGGTAAAGAACTAAAAGAGTCTAAGTAGTGTGATTAATTTCTTTTTTTTTACATTTAGTTATCATATTGCTTGTTATGTTCACGATTACTTCCCCAAGGTAGATTGAGCTGAGGGGTAAAGGATTTGAAGAATTCAAGTAGTGTGATTAGTTTCCTTATGCAATTTACTTTCTTGAACAGTTAAAAATCATATTGCTTGTTATGCTCATGATTACTTCCCCAAGGTAGATTGAGCCAAGGGGCAAAGGATCTAAAAAGCTCAAGTAGTGTGAATTAGCTGCTTTACTTTAAGTTGAGTTGTTTTTCAAGTTTTTGCTTTCTTTTCATTTTCAACAGCAAGGATACTGGGCCATTTCCATTAGTTCGCTTTTTGATGCATTTTGTTTTCTCTTAAGAATTGGTTTCATTTCAGTTATTGTAAAGCTTTCTTTTGAGCATTTTTCAAGTATAGAAATCATCACCATTTACACTCCACACACTTCACACTTCACTTTCATCACCACACATTAAGAAAAGAATAAAATCCAAAAAAAAACTAAAAAGCTTAAAACGACAAAAACCTAAGAAAATGGTTATCTAAGTACATATAGTACACCTCACTTCGTCAGTTTATGAACCCCGGGTTGACAATATAAATAGCAATTTAGATCACACTAAATTGACCAAACACCCCCCTTCAGTAATTACTTCTCTGGGTAAGCCATATCACACAAAAATTTCGAAAAGAAAATTAATCATTGTTTCCTCTATTGCTCTTGGTAACGCTACTGCCTCCACCCATTTAGTCACGTATTTTGTTGCAACCAATATATATGATTTCTGATTCGATGATGGGTTGCTCGGCCCGACAAAATCTAATGCCCATCACTCAAAGGGTTCTATCACCAGCTATGGATGCAGGGGCATCTCATCAGATTGGCCAGGGCGCCCCATCCTTTGGCAACTATCGCATGCATGGACAAATTTCTTAGCATCCTTAAAAATCGTGGGCCAATAGTAGCCCATTTGAAAAATTTATGTCCAATTCTGCGGTCTGCAAAATCTCCACCACAAGGTCCATCGTGGCAGGCTTTTAAGATATCATAAATTTCTTCTTCCTTGATACACCTGCGGATGTGCATATCGGCCGTTGTGTGAAAATGGTATCCTTCGATCTAGGAGAACCGAGTGTTGCGCTGCACTATTAATTTCCTTTCTCTGGGTGTTAGATGTTTGGGTAGTTTTCCCATTACTAAGTAATTTGTCACATCTACATACCATGGTGTTTTTACAGCCACAAAAAACAGGTGTTCATCCGGGAACTGGTCTTCTACCACCATTGCATCGTTTGTTCTTGGAACTTGGGAGAGGAAATCTGCTACAAGGTTTTCCCTCCCTGGTCGATCCTTTATAGTTGTCAAATTCTTGTAAAAGTAGTAACCAGTGTGTCACTCTTCCATCCGTAATGGGTTTATTTTCTAAATATTTGATAGCAGAGTGATCAGTATACAAAACTATAGGGTATTCAGTTATATAGTGTCTGAATTTGTTAATAGCATAAATAACAACTAGAAACTCTTTCTCTGTTACTGTGTAATTCAACTCAGCAGGAGTTAAGCTTTTGCTAATGTAATATATAGCGTAGGGTTTCTTGTCTTCTTCTTGGCCAAGAACTGCTCCAATGGTCGAATCTGACACGTCTGATGAAATCTGGAATGGTATATCCCAATTCGGGCCTCATAATACTGGTGTTATTGATAGTAGCCATTTCAACTCTGTAAAGGCAATGCCACATTTTCCAGTCAATATAAAATAAATATTTCCTATTAAGGCATATAATGGTGCAGCAATCTGGGAGAAGTTCTTAATAAATCTACGAT
>APFE030387418.1:0-24272 GCA_000404065.3 Pinus taeda
CCAGATCTACCGCGATCCACTGATCTTTATCCACCAACAGATCCTCCATCTTGAGTTTCCACAACTCAAAACTCTGACCATTAAACTTCTCAATCTCAATCTTTCCACTACTCGCCATCTTCTTTCACCACGAGAATCGATCTCGTAGATCTCCCACTGAAGAGGGTCTACCACAGGCACGAGCAAAACCCCTCAGCAACAAAGGTGTCCCCTTGAAGCCAAAACAACTCTAATACCAAATGTAGTTTTTAACCCCATACAGAAATTACCTGCATACGAATTCTAAATCACAGGAAAAAATAAAAATGTGAGAGCATAACACATAAAACACATATACACAGAGATTTCCCACTGGATCCCAAAACCGGAACACCAGCTGAATTTTCATTATATTCTTTCAATGTGACAATACATATTTATACATGCCGAAGCATCCAATACCATGGAACGAAAACCATCGCGTCCAAAAAACATGTGCAAAAATCATGCACAAAACCATAGGTGGGTCCGCCCAACCTAACATAGGGTCCAAAACCAAAATTTTTCAGGGCGCTGTCCCGGACCCCATAAAGTGGGGTTACGGTACCCCTCAAACCCACTGTTGACTATGTGGAAAGAATATAACACAAACGAACAAGCATGATCTACCTACAGTACATAATGCATAATGATTCAGGGTGGATTTCTCCCTTCGATTCCACCTGTATCATGAACACATACATATTAAAAAAAGAAGTGTGAAAAAAATAATGTTCTTTCACTATGGGTGGTAAGGACAATCTATAAGAAAATGGCCACAATATTTCCAAAATCTAAAATGGTCCATGATATCTTGGTGAAAACTTAGAACATGACCCCATTCTCAGTAACTCTTTCTCCGTCTTGTTTTCGTTCTTAGAGTCAATCCCCAGGTTGAGAAGAAGGGTAAGTGCCTAGGACATCTTAGAGTGTCTTGATTTATTCGTTCCGCTCAAGGATTAGATAAAGACTTATGAAATCTGGTCCAATCACCCTACTTAGAGGCAAATTAAATATACACTTAAAAAACATTTCATGCCCAAGACTTAATGTTCAGTCATGATGGTTGACACATAGAGAATGCAATTTCATTGGTCATTGTAGTATAGGTGAAAGACGAAATACAAGGAGAGAAACCAAGTGCAGAGGGTTGGAAAGACAAAAATTACTATGCACCAAATTCCAGTGGAATCATGAACAAGATAAAGGAAATGAGGTTTAGAAAACATGGAGCATGTTTTAAGGCCTTCGATCCCACATATTACAGGTACCATTTCCCATAACATAAAATAGGTAAATATGTTATTTAAGATTGAATCCAACAACTACAATTAGACAATTTCTAAGATGAAAGAAACACATATGAAATAATAAACAAAGAAGGAATTAAATACTACACATCTCGGTGCTCAGAATCACCAAAAACTTCTTCATTAATCTTCAAGAACAACATACACATGATAAGCTCCAAAAATTGAAAATTTTCGCAGATAAAGTACAACCTATAGGATATAAAATTGAACCCCTAATAATTAATTATTAACCCGTTTTATAGGGAGAGAAAAAAAAGAACAGTTACCAAAATTATTATATAACAACTTGATTCTCTTCTTGAAAATAAAAATATTTATAAAATTGCAAAAATAGCATGAGTATGCCATGATTTCCAAAACAAAAATACCTTCATTGTTGACTCCTTTGATCTCCTGAGGTGGACCTAAACTCCACTATTCGAATCCAGTTTGGGTTGATGAATTGGTCTCACTTTTTCCATTATATCTCATCCACAACTACTTGTCACTTTACCTGTCATTTTCTCCCACTAACTTCTTAAATCGACTCTTATTTAGAGTTGTCCCTTATTGTAGGAACTTCCTTCCACCCATCAGGATCAAAATCCCAGTTAAAATAACAATGGAGGGGATTTAGTATAGTGGAAGAGTTACATAGGAAAAAACTGCAAAACAGCGTCGCAAACCCTTTTAATCTTTTTACAATCCCACAACCTTGGGTCCCCGTAAATTTTTAGAAACACAATTAAAATCCCTTACGGGATTATGAACTTCTAGTTTGGCCCACTTACTTCAATAAAGGAAAACCTTGCCAACACGCCCACCCTCCATGAGGTCCCCACAACTTTGTTGCTTAATAGATCTAGGGAACAAAATTTTCTTTTTTGTTGCCATCACTTGACAATCCCTGGTACCCTCATATTTTTGAAATGAAATTAGAAATAACTACGTGACTCTTAAATTTTTGGATTTCAGGATTTTTCCACTATTTTTCACTACTCTACACAACCTTGATGCCCTTTTAGAATTAACAAACTGTTACGAGGTTCCCACCATTTAGGGTATGCTTCCGGGGTGATGTCAGGATGATGTTAACCAATCCACATGTCAGTCTATGATTGGTCAACATGTCATATATATATGGGCACTCTAGGTACCCCAAAACACCACTTGTCCACCTCTCAATGGGAAATTGCTGTTGTTAGTTATGACCAATGATATGCGGCCAACTATTCGATCAGAGGAGAGAGAAAGGGTCCCTCATTTTTTAAGGGATTTCCTTTGTAAATGCTTGAATTGAGCTGTTGCAAAACTAATGCCTAAATCCCTCAATCCATATGACTTTATGAAATTAATTTAACAAAGGTTACAGGGTTCCCAGAATCCACCCTCCTATCTCCGTCATGGGATTCCATTATTAGACAACCCCTTCTCTGTCAATTGATAGACTCCTGACACTTAGATTAAAATACTTTACGAGATCCGCCCTTTCGGGTTTTCTATCTAGATTTCTATTATAAGGTTTCATTAATAGATTCCCCCTACTTCGAGAATTAATATATCCCTGGTCTCTTAGTCCCCATAGCTTTGTGAAATTGATTTTCTAATGAGTTACAAGATTTCAGGGTTATGATATTTTGACTTTTGTAGGCCCAACTTTGACTGCCTCTATCTTTTGATACATGAGGCCATTTGTGGACTTATTTACACCATTGGAAAAAATTTTCAGAGCACTGTCCATTTGAGTGGATCTGGTGTAGTCTTTGAGCTCAAATGCTTCCTAAAAAATGCCTTCAAACTCTGTTATTTTCTTCAATTTTTATTTTTATTTTTTTTTAATTTAATTTATTTTTTTAATTTATTTATTTTTTTTTTTTTAACTTTGTTTTTATATTTTTATTTTTTTATCTAGATCTCTAAATACTCCTTGAGCTCATGAAACAAAAATATTCTACAATATAGAAATTTTAATAAAAAAGGAACTTGGGGGGTGGGGGTGGTGGGGGTAGAACATCAACTCCTACTAGGGTCAATGCCTTTCTAGAAGGGCACTGAGAACCTGTAGATTAGTGCCTTCAACTTGGGTATGGAGTGAAACTGTGCATTTATATACAAAAATGGAAATCAAAAAAAAAAAATTGGTATTTATAGTGGATCACTAGTATTTATAATGGGGGTGGGAAGATATCTTCAGTGTTGAAAGTAGTGCTTGAGTTACTACCTATTTGCAGGTAGATCAAACACTTCACCATCAAGGTTTTCCAATAAGAATGTGTTGTTACCTTTGACTTTGACAATTTTGAAGGGCACAAACCACAAAGGACCAAATTTCCCATGCTTTCCTTTGTCTTCTCTCCTAACATCCTGTCTAAGTACAAGGTCACCTGGCTGGAAAATTCTGTCCCTAGAATTTTTGTTAAACAAAGCCATCATCTTGTCTTGGTACTTGATCTGATTATGAGTCACCTGTTCTCTACTCTCCTACAATTCAAATAGCTGGTTTATCTTCCTAGTCAAAGGATTAGGTTCCTCTTTTACATCTTGGATTAGTTTTGCCACAGGAATAGCCAATTGGATAGGAAAAAGTGTTGAAGCTCCATACACCAACTCAAATGGATACTTTTCAGTTGACTATTTAATAGTTACTCTATTAACCCACAGTGCAAACTTAAGTTGAGAATCCCAATTCCTCTAATTTTTTTCTATGGTCCTCTTGAGAATTTTGACCAAAGCCTTGTTGGATGATTCTTCCAACCCATTTCCCTATGAATAATAAGTAGAAGAGTGCCCAAAAATGATATTATAATTATGGAAAAAACTGATAAACTTGGAAGATTTAAATTCCTGAGCATTATGAGTGATTATCTTCCTTAGACAACCAAATATGGCTAAAGTGTTTTCCTCCATGAACTTGATTAGCATTGTATCAGTTGAATTCCTAGTAGGGACAACCTATGCCCACTTAGTGAAATAGTTTGTTGCCATAAGAATCCACATATGTTGTCCGGTCATTGGTGGATGAATTTCCCTAATAAAATCTAGCACCCATTTCTAAATGACTCTTCCACAAAAAACATGAATTAGAGGGAGAGTGTGGTGAAGTAAAATTTAAAAGTGGACATGAACAAAATCCTCTAGCCTATTAATGGGTCTAGCCACAACAAATACATTCTATGGAAGATTTCCTTAGGTTAGAATCAATCAAGAGGGCCTACCTCTTGGTCGCTTATCCTGCTTGATGATGTCCTCGCTTGCTCACTCTAGCAATCTCTCGCTTCCCTCTTCAAGCTTCTGAAACAAGTAAACAACAACAACACACAAACATAATAACAGACAGATTTCAATTCAACCTAATTAAAAAGTCAAGAAGCATTAAGACACAAATATGTCATATTTCGAAACATGTAGGAAATCAATCGATAGTTGCATATATTAATATCAAAGAGAGATTAAAACCATTTGTCTTGACGTTGCAGTCTTCCTCTGACAAGACCAGGTTCCCACATACTTCTGCTAGCATTCCATGATGGCTTCAAACAACAATAGTTTAAAGGCTCTTCCCTTTAGGCTTCACTCCGAACCAAACACACTTCTCCCTCACACAACTAGGTGGCTACAACTAGTAATAGCTTGCTTGTCTAATCAAAATAGTATACTCACACTCAGCGAACACTCTAACCAGCTTGTGCTTGGGAAGAAGGGAGGTTTATATAGGAAATATGGATGGGAGATGGATCCTCTTCTCATGGGAGAAGGAATTATCCCTTGAGGTAGTTCCATCATTATAGGGGAAAGGAGCCCAAGCTGTCATCCTTGATCCCATCTGACCAAACCATTTACGAGACTTCCGTTACCAAGCTTCTAGAGATGGAAGCTTCAGCTCTAATTTCAAAAAAATTCCATAACAGGACCGACGTGACTGGAACATAGCTCAGTCGCACCGGTCGACGCGGGGAATAGTTCTAATCTCTACACATCGGTGCAGGGGAGACAAAGATCATTAGCGCCAACCTTGTAAACTGGGCAAAATAGAAGTTTCGGGGGAAATAGTCCAAGAGGAAAGAGATCTGCTCATGGAGAGGGACGTAATGGGAGTTTCTCCATGAACGAAAAGCATGCAGGGTTCACTCTAGAGGTCCTCCAGGATCAAGGAATGAGGAGTACAGGGATAGTGACAAAATGTTGTGTAACAGATGCCCCCTAAAGTGTGAAGGGCGAGCCAAAGTGAGGGATAAAATACTTTATAAATCAGTGCGGGGAACTGGTTTGTCATTAGAAAACCTGTAAGAAAGTACATATACATATACAAAATTGAAGATCTCTGTCAAATGATACATGAATCATGGCATGGATGCTACCATCCAGAGAATGATCATGTAAATGGATCTAGGTATGGGCGCAACCATCTGTTAAAGAGGATCATAATGAAACCAAGGTATGGTCGCAACCATCCAATAATGAGAAGGATCACATATGATAACTCATGGTCTGGTCGCAACCAATCATCTGAAAGAGACATGCATATCATAATAAACCATGTCACACCACTTCGTAATCTAGATTTGTGTGATTTGAGTCTAGGGTCTTGCGCTCCAACATGACCCGATCAAAGTATAGATCCTAGCATGCGAATAGATCTGTTGACGTCGAACATGCTACAAAGTCGCTTGATTACCAGTAAATGATGTAAACTGTTAACAAGCATGAGAGAAACCACCAATAATGACAATGGCCCTCAAGGTACTATCAGCGCAATTCACAGAATGTGAATACAGAAATTGAAGTTGATTACCCGTGAAACCACTCGATCGAAAGCCAATGATGTGAACTTGTCGTCGAGTGAGAATAATTTTCCATTAAGGCATGCAAGCTCTAAGGTACTAGAAGGGAGTCTCTCGATCAACTTCCCAGATAATGAGTTGATGTCGATGAAAAATGACCGTGTCGAAAGAGGGCCATAATGAATCCCACATCGTCGACACGAGACAAGAGGATGTAAAATGATTTTGGATGATACAGAGAAACATAGGTAAGTGTAACTGTAGAAGGAAAAATCTTGAACATATCGGCGACACAACTGGAAATTTGGCAGCTTTTGGATCCATAGGATCAGTGGTCATGATGACATGAAAGAGATAAAATGGAAAGGCAAAAATAAACGGCCCAAACCCAGGAAGGTCAACGATGCAAAGGAGGATGTACCAACTTGAAACGAAGCAAAGAGTGTAATGTTCAAGAGTGAGCTGCTAACACGACTCAATAGATTTCCAAATTCCCCCCCATCATTTCTGGCAAGTAACCCTATTACCTTTTAATCGCAAGCTTGAAGGGGATAGCATATGCTTGCACTGTAAGTCCATCCTTTAGACGAATCCGACCTAGTAAGTTTAACGAGCCCTAGGAAGGAGAAGCTCATGCTTGTCATGGTGATGAATCTGATGTCATTTAATAGTTTAACGAGTCTGATAAAGGTGTAACTTGGTATCTTTTTCATGTTTAGAGAGTTTGAAAAAGACGCGTAAAATAAAACTCCACATGCTCCCTTTTCATACATTTGCGTCTCTCCATCCCGAAAAGGTAGAAAATTATACTTGAGAGAACTTCTTGACCATTTCATTCAAGGATTACCTTTTTTGTAAATAGTGCCTTCCATCTTGAAAAGGGGTAAACTTATACTGGGCACATGATGTTTCGTATCCATTAACGAGTTCGAAACGACAAGGGCTTGGCCATCTTTTCGTTTTTAAAGGGTCAGAAAAGAGCTAAAAGCGGACCCCCCATTTTTATTCTCTTTAACGAGTCAAAAAGGGAAAAAATACTTGGCAATCTTTTCATATGAGTTTAATGAGTCGAGAAAAGAGCTGAAACATGACTCACTTCCATCACCGAACATCCATCACCTATTGCTGCATAGCTAAGGCAAAGTGTATTATCGAGTCCTTGAGGTCAAATAGGTAAAAAATATTTACCAAACCTGATATTTTCATGAAAAAATAAATAAAAAGGGGAAAAGTAAATATATTTTTACCATTTACCTTTGTAGTGAAGACTTTTTACCCACTTTTTCGCTAGTTTTTCCGGAGCAGATTATGAGAGATCCGTGAGGTCAATCGACGAGCCATTGGTTCCAGGTAACAGTCGAAGCCCTGAGCTCCATTTTCATGCTATTCATTTATGTTTTTAGCCATTTTTTCGGTTTTTTAGGGAGGTTTTTGATAATTTTTTTTTCCCTTGGTTGCCAGCCGAGGGTTATTTGCATAACCATCTACGCTGATTAGTGCGACTGTTTCTAAAACATGCGTGCCGACACTGTGGATAGGGAAAAACCATTTTTTCTCAAGAACTAACAGTGAAAGCTTAAATTTTATGTGCCAATATTGATGATTGACTCAGATAAATGGGTTTTGTAGGAGAGAAATTGATGAAAATGGTGGATTGGAAGGAAAGAGAACACGAAGATGTTGACACCTAGGCATTGAATGATCCAAATTTCCTAGAGGCTTTGAGCGATTATGGGCTCCTCAAAATTTTCCTTACACCAGGGATGCGGGCCCAACCTGAGTTGCTTCGATACTTGATAAGCCTTTGGGACATCAATCACAAGGTTTTTGTCATTGGGGACGAAGAGTCGGAGTTGACAATTTTAGATATCTACTTCATCACTGGACTGTATCATAGAGGTGAGCTTGTGAAATTGTATACGTCATGTTCGATCAGGGAAAGCATGCCAAACATTGTCCCGAGGCACTGAAATCCAAGAGTGGGAAGATAGAGATTTCCAATGTGTGGGATCTAACACTGAGGGTGCTTCTGTTGACTATCAACAGAGTGGCGGGGTTCCAGGTGGAACATGAGACTAACAAGTCGAAGTTCCTTTATGCTATTGACTGCACAGCTCCTATGATCTTCAATTGGGTAGAGGTCATGAAGATGAACATCAAGCGCCAGTTGTCTAAGGCCAAGGCGGGGAATCTGAAGCAATTTGGCTTCGGATTAGTACTTGTGACCTTCTTCTTGGAACGAGTGCCACTATTCTAGTATCAGTTCACTGAGGTCGATCCTCCTACACCACGTGATCCATGGATGGCCTGCTAGAGTCATATGATGCCTAAGATCACTGGGGGTTAGCATATGTCATACCGACTGACATTCTTCTCATGGCTACAATGGCAGAATATTTTCATGGAGGACTGGCCGTACAATGACACTAATTCCCGTGGAGACCCAGATATGCCCTTACCAGATGGGGAGGACTTTGATGATGAAGGTAAACAATAAAAATTTTTAAATTTTGATGTTTTTTAATTATTTTGGGTATATGCATGCTTATAACATTTCTCTTGTTTATGCAGATGTTGGACCAAAGTGGCCAATCGAGATGTCCCTGATAGCCAGGCACATACCTTGCCCTATTGATACTATCACCCCTTATCAGGAAGGGAGTGACAACGAGGAGGAGATCACGAGGAACCTTGTGGGGTTAACTCATGGTATCCCTGAGTATGATCGGATAGGAGACATGCCTCATCGGTACTAGAGGCACACAGTGGGAGTCTCAGATCAGATCCGCCGAATGTTGAGTCGGGTTGCACGAGCTGTCTCATGCTACCATGACCAACATAATGAGTAGTTCCTAGGTCCAACACTTACATATTTTTTGAGGCCTACTTGCCATAGATGTATGAGGCCTGTGAGCCATTGATGTTATTATATACATACATATTATTTTTTGGGTTTTTGATGTATAAAACATTCTCATACACATATATATGTTGTATTTTCCTATCTATTATGGTACAAATGGTTTGTATTGTCTTTTACATGTTTTGTAAATGTGTATCCAACACGTAATTAGCTAATGCATCTGCCAACGTATTCATGCATCTAGCAATATGATGATATGTAATATAATAAAAATGTCTTTCCAACAGATGGATACAGAGATACATTCGTAATATTTGAGGGTTCCTGAAGGAATATTTCCCATTGAGTTGAAGGACGACAAGCTGTGAATCCAGGATGACAACCAATTCTCTGATGCCAAGAGTGATGGCTTCTGACAACATTTCAATGATCACACTGTATTCAACAATGTTGTTGGTTGTACAACCCAGGAAGATACCTTGAAGGTCAATCAACTCACCGTTAGGGTCATAGATAGCCCATGTTGTGGATGATAGGTTCTGGGTACTACGAAAAGCACCGTCGATGAAACCAATGTGAGGAGTTGCAGACATCTACAAAGCAAGAAAAGCACAGTAAACAGGAAAGCTATTTGAAAACTATCACACAAAACCACGCTGTACAAAAATGAATCACACACTAATGTACATAAGTATCCATGCAAGATGACCTAAGCATAGTAATTTTTGAGGTAAATCCTGTTTTGGGGCTTATTGAGAGGATTTCCTTCATAATCAATAAGCTCATAGGCTTCTTTATGCAAAACACATTTTAAAATATAGGGCCCATGCCACATAGGCTCAAACGTGCTTGCCCCCAACTTATCGTTAGCTTGGTCGCATAGCAGGACCAAATCACCATCAGACAAAGTGCGAGGGTAGACTGACTGATCAAAATGGGATTTGACTCATTTCTTTTGGCCTTCGATGACCAAGGTAGAGAGATGGTGAGTCTCATCCAGTCGTTCCAAATATAAGAGGCGTTCCTCTTGAGGTGATGTTTCGGGGAGAAGTTCAATAGCTAGCTTGAGTGAAGGAATCTCACATTCGATCGGCAATGTTGCTTCCAAACCATAGACCAGCTGGAAAGGTGCGAAACTAGTTATGTATCTGGTTAAAGTTCGGTAGGCCCATAGAGCTGAAAAAAGCATGAGATGGAAATTTTACTTGCGCATCCCAATAGTACGCTGAGGCATGGTGACCAAAACCTTGTTCATGGCTTCAACTTGGCCGTTGGCCTAAGGGCAATATGGGGTTGAGCCATTGTGGCACAAGCCCAATGCAGATGTTAGTTTTGCCACCATGTAATATTTGAAATGGGAGACATGGTCTATGAAAATGGCTTGGGGTACGCCGAACCTGGAAATAACATGGTTAAAAAGGAATTGAGTCGCTGTCTTACCATCTGTAGAATATGTAGGCATCGTTTTGGCCCATTTGGTGAAATAATCGACAAAAACGATAATATAGCCATGCCCCTCGGCCGAACGAGGGTTACATGTCATATAATTGATGCCACATTTGGAAAAGGGACCAATAGTAATGATGGGGTGTAGGTCAGAGGGTGGGGCACACATCTTGCATTGGTAAATTTGGTAGTCATGACACTTGCCGATAGCAAGATTGCAGTCCTTGAAGATAGATGGCCAGAAATAACTAGTGCGTAGTATTTTTTGAGTGGTAGCGTAACTAGACATATGACCACCACATGCCCTAAAGTGGCAATCATTGAGAACTCTTTTAGCTTCCTCGATCGTGAGGCATCAACGAAGAATAGAATCAACACCGACACGATATAAAGTATCGCCAATAATATGGTAGGGTTGGGAATGCTACTGAATCCTTCGACAATCATCCTTGGTCAACACAGACTAGAAATTGGAGGTTTGGAGATACATGATGATATCACCGTACCATGGATCAAGGGTGCTAATTAGGAAAAGGGTCTCATCTGGAAGCTATTCATCTGCACCAGCAGGGAGATATTTGAAGGGAAGGGAACAAATCAATTCAGTGAGAACAAGTGACTTCTTAGATTTGGCTGTAGTGAAGACCAAATGGAATTCTTGTAGGATAACGATCTATTTAGAATACTTGCCCCCCAACAACTAACGAGTTAGGATATAGGTCATAGAGTTGCATTCAGAAATCACTGTAGTCGTACGTAAAAGGATATCGTGTCGAAAGCGTTGAATAGCCTGAACGACAGCCAAAGCCAACTTCTCGACATGTGCATAACATGTTTCTGTGTTGAGGAGATTCCGACTAAGGTAGTAGATCACATGTTAGCTGCCTTCGTCATCATCATGGACTAACACGATAGCAATGGTGCTAGGGGTTGCGCCTAGGTAAAGGAAGTAATCTTGATAATAGTCCAGTGGATGCAACAGAGGAGAATTTATGAGGACGACCTTAAGATCATCAAAATATTTTTAGGCCACCTCATCCCACGCAAAGGGCGTTCCTTGTTTGAGAAACTGGGTAAATTCTATGGCTAGATCGATGTAGTTGGTTATAAAACGATGAAGAAAGTTGGCATTCCCTTGCAGGCTCTGGAGTTGGTGTAGTGAAGACGGAGGGGGTAAATTTACAATGGCCTCAACTTTTAGTGGATCCAGGCAAATCCCATCCTTGGAAATGATGAAGCCGAGGAGTCGTCCTGATTCCACGTAGAAAACACATTTGTGTGGATTTAACCAAATGTTATAGTGTCTGTAGCATAGAAAAATTTGCCAAAGATGGTGTTGGTGATCTTGGTGCTTACGAAAATGGGTAGGAAGGTCATACAAGTAAGGTTGGAAAATGTTGCGAATATCATTAAACACATTGGACGTTTCTAGTTGAAGTGTGGCTCCAACATTTTAGAGGTCGAAAGGGAGCTTCTTATATGCAAACGTACCCCAATGGCAGATAAAGGTTGTCTTTTCTTGATCAGCCAGGGTGATATTAATTTGGTTATAACCAGAAAAACCATCTAAAAAGGAAAATATATCACTCCCGACACATTTATCAATGATTTGATCAATGAAGGGAGTAAGATAGTTATCTTTTGGACATGCATTATTAAGATCTCGATAATCCATGCAAACATGGATCGTGCCTTGTTTTTTAGTCACCAGGACAATTTTGGACACCCAGTCTACAAGGGGGATGGGATGAATGAACCCAACTTTGAGAAGCTTTTCAACTTCACCCTTAATAGAAATGAACTTCCTAGGGTGCGTCGGGCAAAGCCGTTGGCAAACGGGCTTTGCGTGAGGATATGTTGGTATTTCATGCACCACAATGCGAGGATTGATGCCAGGCATTGCTTCATAAGACCATGCAAACACATCATGGAATTCCTAAAATAGATGAGTATATGTCTTGATCTCATCTGGAGAGCAAGATACCCCAATATGAACGTGTTCAATGACACTGGGTTTGATAGAAATGTCAATCGGTATTGTTTGGGTAATATTACCTAAATTTCCTTCCTACCATATTTCATGAGTAACAGTCGGTGGCGATAACCGAGAAGAGGGCTCTTCGAAAGTGGTAGACATGACCACCATGTGAGGTAGGAATGAGGATCAATGATGGGTATCAATCCATGGTGGTTGCTTGAGAGACATGATTTCCATGATACCTTCATTAGCGAGGAAGGTCTCGCCTAAGGGATCAGATGATTCCAAAGTGCCAAGCTAGGGGGAATTAAGAGTACATATCGAGAGAGGTCTTTGACATATGAGAATAAGAGGATGCAAAGTTCGAAGCCAAAATAATTTCCACGTAATTGACTTCGGTGGTGTTAGAGCCTAGATTGACCTCAGGCTGAAGGGAGGCAATCCTAGGATAACCACAAACCAAGCTTAACCTGGTAGCTAGCCCTACCAGGTTAGGAGAGGGCTCTCTCCTTGTCAATCTCAGTTAATATGACTGAATCAAATATTGATTTTAGGCTAGGTATAGTAGCTCTAGGGTTTTTTTTGTTGATTTTTATGGTTTTGTTGCTAGATCAAATGGAGCAAGCAGTTTTGGGTCTGGGAAATCAAGTCAAGAATGCAGGTTGTTCTATGGGGCGAGGTATGCAGGTGTTTTAGCACTTGAAATTGAGTGAGATGGTAGGTCTAATACTGATGAGGAGCTGAGGAGGTCATGCAGATATCATGTATCCTCTTCAAACTGTAGAAAACATAAAAAACTAAGTGTATTCCTAAGGCAAAGCACTGTCACCAATGTATTCTACCTATCTATCTTGATTTCCTTTATTTTAGAAGAATGAATTAGATTTTGGCACACATAACACCTGACAAAAACTAATGATAGAAGGAGAAACTATACAAAAACACATTACCACAAGAATCCCACAAAAATAATGCAAATCCTGGTTTATTTCCTTGCCAAACTGCTATAGAGATGTACAATGTAGCTCAGAGCATTCAAAAGAGTCCAACCTTTGCGAATGACTGAAAAAATACATAATATAGACATAAAAACCACCTATGCTAGCCCTCAGGGGTCGAATCCAAGAGATAAGGGAATGCTACAACCATTTCCTAACAAGGAACAAGAATATAGGCAGTGGAACAACTTGCCTCTAAAACCATGGAAACTTATTCATTTACCCCCAAACCACCTCAAAATGATGAATCTACCCTATAAGGTCATTTTACAATTACATTTATATAGAATAGCATCATTTAAAATCATACATTCATCCAATATGAGAGAAAAAGTCAATTTGTAGAAAAATTAGGTGAAATTTGGATTTTTGAGCAAACTGGTTCTATGTGTAGTGCCACTGGCCAGGTGCATAGCGCAACTTCACAACTAATTTTGGAGGCCTTCCCCTTAGAAAAATTGAGCCCAAGATATCTCATTGGAAATTTCTTCCTGTATAGTTTCTGGAACATTTTAAAATTTTTCATTTGGAGGTCATTTTCCCCCTCAAAAGTGGAATCTCCCAAGGCTGCTTCTGTGTGTCCAAAAAGAGGCAGAGGGGTCATTTTTTGATCATTTTTTGACCTTTAGGTGAAAAAGTTTTGCTCCAAAGTTGCCGAAAATGTCAGATATTGATGATCTCATTATGCTAAATCCAAATATTCAAACCATTTCTCCAAAACGTCTCCCAGTGAAAAGCATGGCACCACCTAGGGCAAATTTTTGTGTTGCAAAATTCCAAAAATTGAACATGACCAAAATTTATCAAAACTTGCCCATATTTGGAACAAGGCACTATCATTAATTTCTTTAATGGGATAGTGAGTCTTAATATAAGATTTTTAGCTTGTCTTGCTCCTTTTTTCTCCTTAAGGGCTTTCTCAACCTAGCTTTAAGCTTCCTCATCCTTATATTGCATATTTTGTTCCGGGTCATATAGTGGTAGGCCATGTGGTGAAGCATGTCTCTATTGGCCTTCTAAAGTAGCCTCTCAAGGTGTATGTTGACTCTTTCAAGTTAAGTTTCCCGGTCATTCTCAATCTCTTGCTCAATGGAGGTAAACTTGACCTTTGCCTTCTTAGCCTTTTTCCTGTTCTCCTTGATCATTTGCAAATCCATGAAGACTTGCTTGTTGGTCAATTGTTTGTTTTCTTGCTCTAGATATTTAATGGCCCATTTAGCCCTCTCTAAATTGTTAGACAAGGCTTGTATCTCAGCCTATTGTTCCTTATTGATCATGTCTTTGACAATCCTTGCATCTTGAGCATCCAAGTCAATGACATCAACTCCTTGTGTCTCGTCATGATCAACAAGGTCAAAATCTCTCTCTTGCTCATCAATAGGATCCTTCTCATGCATATTTTTCTTGCCTTTAATTTTTCCCTTGTGTTGCTACCCAACCTGTACCTGTTTAGCTGAGGAATAAGACAAAGCCCCTTCCACTCCTTATGGAGATAGCATTTTCCTGTGGCCTGAAGATGAAGGCGAGACCCCTTCCACACCTTATGGAGATAATACTCGCCTGGCAGCTGCAAAAAGTTTCCTAGTGCCCCTCTCATATGTCACAAATATTGGCACTCCAACAGTTTCAGTTTCTTAGGCCCTTTCATGCCCTGACGGTCCACCTTCTTCATGAGGCACTGATGAAAAGACTTGAGGGCCTTTGAAAATTTCATGAGAAATGAAGGTCTCCCACGGCATGTTAAGAAGGTTCAACTGATGTAAAACAATGATTTTAATTAAAGAGTAGTGGTATATGCTAGTTAACTACTGGGGGTATGATTTCTTCTTTACAATGAGTGTCATCGTTTCAATGTTTCTGAATATGAAGTAGGGGATATTCATCCCTCTCACCCTAGTGAAATGCATCAACAGTCTAATGTGTTAGGCATACAAGTAGGAGGACTTACCTTCACAAGTAAAGTACTTGATGATGATCTTCATCAATGGAGAAAACCTGTCCTCCAAGAATTTAAAGGGGAATACTCTCTTGATTTTGTTATGGTATTTAGCCTTGATGTAAGGCTCATAATACTCCCTGTCAATGTCCTGACCTTTGTTCCACTTCTCACCCACATTTGGAATACCTGGAGCTTCTAAAATAATAGTTGGTGACAAAGTGAATGTAACTCCAGCAAGGTTTACCTCATTGTTGTCGAAATGTGTCACAAACAACCTCGCTAATTGATGATGAGATTTGACTCTTTCCACTATTTCACAGAAACTGAAAGACGACTGATGTCTAAAACAAGAAATGGCCAATAGGCAGGCTTACAGCTCCCTCAAAATGGTGGGCTCCTCTCTGATATGTTTTCTTCCCTTATGAGGCTTCCTGCCCTGTGTGTCTCTTTCCCTGGAACTATCACTAAGGGTTTCATCTTCCAATTCATACTCACTGTCCCTTTCCATTGTTTTACAACTATTTCTCTTGTGGTGAATGAAGGTAAGATGAGTATGAAGAGATTTGAATAGGAAAAGAGGTGAGGGTGAACAGGAGTGGGAAAGGGATGTAGGGAGTGAGTAGGGTTAGTGAATGGTGTAGGGTTTGGGGTATATGTGTATAGGGTTTGGGATGTATGTGTATAGGGTTAGGGGATTAGGGAAAAGTTTAGGGAATGATGTCTAGGGAGATATATATGAGGGGAATGGGGTTTAGGGAAAAGCAAATATATGATATAGGATAGCCATAACCAAAACATAAGAGATAGTTTAGTGAAACTAGGGTTTGATTTTTGGGAAACAAAACAACCCAAGACTGATGCAACAATTATTTTCAGCAAGAATAATGGTGTTACTTACTTGCAATTGAAGAATTTGGGAGTTTTGAGGTGATTTGATGCAAATTTGAAACGATCTGGAGCTCAACTGCCAGGTGCATAGCACCAGTTCAAAATTACATTGCAGGAAAAACCCAGGTGCGTAGCGCCACTCCTATGCATAACGTCGGACTTTGGTGCGTAGCACCACTCAGTTTTCTCCACAAACACAATGATTTCACTCCCTTTGCTCAATAACACTTCAAAATCATGTTTTTTCTCATAGACCTCAACTCAAGCAATAAAATAACTTAAGAGAGGGATGACCTTTATATGGCTTGGCAACTTTTGATTTTTCATTCTTCAAAACCCACTTTATAATGTCTATTTGCTTTTTTTAGATACTCTATTTTTTGGATGCTTGTTCTTTTGCTTGAATAGGAGAACTGATGCTTTGATTTATTTGACTTTTGTAGTGGCATGTACTTGGAAATATCAGCAGGTGACCAGAAGCAACATGAGACTATTAATAACATATGAGAAATAATAAAATTACATGAATTTACAAAAGACACCAATGCTCTGTTTTCACCTCAAACTGGTTTTGAGGTGAAAAATTTATTAAGTTTACAAATTATGAGATTAAAATTTTTCTATTGATTATTGTCATCCTCATGTGTCTACAGACCATTATTAATCAATACTTACTGAAAATTTGACCATGGTAAAACCATAATACCTAATGAAATTGAAACCCTAAGACCTAAGACCAAATTGATGAAATGAACTGAAAATAAACATGAATTTGAACCATTGACTTAATGACACATGAAAAGAAGTCAGCAGATATGTGTCATGAGAAAAAAAAACTGAAATGGACCCTACCAACAGTTGATCCATGACCTAATGGAATGAAACTCATCAAAATGGAACACCTAGTATGAAATGCAAAAGAGTGAATTTTGATCACTGATGGCAGTGTGAAGATATTGACACTAACAGGTGGTACTAAGTGGCATGACCTCGCCTCAAGCATCAACAAGATTTGGTGCAGGTATGAACCAAGGATTAGATTTGATCGAGTCCATGTTGACAGAGGCAACGTGAGGAGGTGGGAGTGGAAAAATTCCCATTAAGGAAAAATATTTGAAGAGACCTACCCCCACACTCTCATATGGCACACCAGAGTGCTTGATGTATGGAACATTTCCATTTGAGGAGGAAGAGGCAAAGAAATACAACTGATCGATGGTGACAATCTTCCCTTGATGGGGAAAATGGATCACACGAAAGAAAGAGGAGGCCACGACATGCATGGCATGAGTCCAACTTTGGCCAAGTAGAAGATTATAATTGAGATTGGCGTCAACAATCTCTACATTGAATTACACTGTCTTGCCTTCCAGGGTGATGGAAAGGTTAGGTAACAAACCGAAGGGTCACAAATCGCGCCCATCGAAAGCTTCCAAAGTGTTCGGAGACTGGTTCAGTGCAGGGGAACCAATAGCCTTCCAACATGCAGTTGACATGATGCAGGTGGAAGCACCTTCATCGATGACAGTGCGGTGGATGGTCTTCTCATTAATGATTACCTGAATAGAAAAACGAAATCTAATGAGGGAGCTGCAGAACATGGTTCTCCAGATCAAAACAAATCAAATTAGAATCGATGGGATCGATGCCCCCAATAGGTGACAACAAATACTTCCACTATGACGGGCAACTTTGGAGTACCTTGAGAGCCAACATGGTTGATGGCACCTGAGCCAAATCCTCAACAATATTGTAGTGTTGAGCGGCTTGGGCACTGGGATTATACGAGGATTTCTGCAGCACACCTAGAGAGGGTGGCCGCGTAGTAGAATAAGGGTTAGGGCGCTTGATTTGTAGAGGGCTAGAACTCGGGGTAGAAGAAGAAGGTGCTACTTCTTTCTGTTTCCCAACTATTGGAGCTAGAGTTTAATAATCTTTTGATCGGGTAGCCACATTAAAGGGTGTGCTCATCATGAACACTTGAGATCTAGAGGAAGCAGATTGGAGTTTGTCTACCATTTGAGTCTGATGAGACGAAAATGGCTCTTTAAGGACAATGGGGGTCCCTTTGAGCAAGAGATTAACTTCAGATCATCGTGGATAATCCTTAGTATAGTGATAATCCTCACAAATGAGGCAGGCCTACTTAGGTTTCCGTTGTGAAGGTTCACCAACAGATGATTTGGGAGGACCCTGTTTTGGGGCGTCAACTTTAGCTTTGCCTTTTTTTTCCTTTCAAGGATTTGTCCGCTATGGTAGACAAGAAAACGTGGACCTTTGAGGTTTTACCAGGGCCTGGCACGTTTTGAGATGAATTATTAGGAGTAGCATGCAAGACCAACTTCTGTTTGGAAGAAGTTTTATCATGGGTTTGGGAAACTGAACCAATAACTCCATCAACAAGAGGAATAAATGGTGATTTCGATGTTGCGGGATTGGATGATGGCTGTGGACCATTAGGTAACAACTCATATAAGGTGCTAGATTAAGAGTAGACCAGATCCAAGTACTCGGCATGGGAAATGGCTTGCTCTTCAGTGACACCTCCACCCATAGCTATATTGCGAGAAATCGGGGCTACGAATGATTTGGTAAACCATTCAGTGAGCAGCTGATCAACTATTTCAAACTTGATCAGGCGATGTTTACGTCTCCATTCATGGATATGATCAGAGATGTGCATCGCAGTGTCTTTCTTAAGTGACGTAAGAAAATAGGTGCCAGTTTCATAACGAACTGATAACTGAAAATGCTTAAGGAAATCCATGGCTAACGAATTGAAGTCATGGAAAGTACTTTGAGGTAGCTCGATGTACCATTTTACTGTAGCACCTGTGAGGGTCTGTTGGAAAAGACAAAGACAAATGGAATCTTCCACGTACGAGTTCGGCGAGCACCAGAGGTGATATGTCATCACATAGGACCGAGGATCTTCTTTAGCTTTTCCATCGAACTTTGGGCAATCACTTGGTATCTTGGACGACACCGGAGGCTAGTACAATGAATGAAGGATCAGATCATTCATAAGGCGCGATACATCTGGCAACTCTAGTGTACCCACGAAAGGTAATTGAGTGAAAAGGCATGGGAGGTCGATAAGCGGGCCCATAAAGAGGAGCCCATCCCTGCTGATAAGGATTTTGGCCCCACAGTGGGGGATTTTGGCCATATGGCATCTGAGGCTGCTCCCATTGCAGATTACCTTAACCAAAGGGAGGATTTACACATTGAATACCTTGAAACTGTCCAGGCACAGGTTGCTGGTATGCAACGTATGGGTTAAAATGTTGTTGAGCTTGTTGACCTTGGACATATGGATATGGGACCTGTTGTCCTGGAACATAGGGCCGTTGAGCTTGTTGTCCTTGAATAAGAGGGTTCTGGACTTGCAGTCCTTGGGCATCAGGTTGATACACTTTTTGCCCTTGGACATAGGGTTTTTGTACCTAGTGCGCTTGGCCGACAAGATTCTGAACTTTTTGACCTAGGACAAGAGGATTTTGTGCCTACTGCTGCAAGACTTGACCTTGACCTTGTCCCTGCAAGGGTTGACCTTGTTGATATGTATACAAGGGTTGCTGCTGCCCTGGTCAGTTTTGTTGTTGCAAGGGCTGACCTTGCAATTGAAAAATTTGTCCCTGGGTTTGTAGAGGTTGGCCCTACGAGGGTATGGGTTGAGAGGTCTGCAGGGAATATTGCGTCTGCTACTGCGCGACTTGCTACAATTGTTGGAAGGATCGACCTTGCGGTTGTTGCAGGTGACCTTGCTGTGGGATAATCTGTCCTTGCTATTACGCAAAAAACCCTTGTTGCAACAAAGGTTTCCATTGCGGTAGAAAGGATACCTTGGTTGTTGTAAAGGATGTCCTTGTTGTTGCAAGGGTACTTGAATAGTGCCCAGGAAATTACCAAACTGAATCTAGCCGTAGCCAGGCTTGATGTACTGCCCAGATTGGAGGGTGTAAGGTTGATAAACCAATCCTTGAGAACCATATGGAACGTAAGTATTTTGGTATCAGACCTGAGCCCCATAGGGCTGCTGATACTAAACATTTCTCAATCTAGATGGACCACCAGGATTCTGAACCTGTTGGTACTGGACATTGCTTGATCTAGTAGGGTTAGCAGGGTTATAAAAAATACCAAAAGAGGGCTGGTTTATACTAAGCATGTGATATGCTCACATTAGTGGCACTTGACACCATAGAGACATTTAGGTTATGCCCCCTAGGTGGTGGCACAATCTGGCCACTGACTAATGGGATGGAAAAACTGGCAGAGACAATCTTTGAAATCGTCGGTTGTGACTAACGTGTAACTGGGATCAATGATACAAGAGTATTCGGGATGGTGGGTTGCACCGGGATTGAAGTATCAGCTGGTTGGGAAGTTGTTCTCGTGACAAACAGACCTGACATAGGCCTGACGCCTGACGCCCAAATAGAATTATGGTAGAGTGATGAGGCACTAGGTGTGCCTAAAACTAAGTGTCCCAAAGACGCATAGTCGAGTGGAAAGCTGGCGGGAATACCTTCCGAATAAGGGAAACCCCTGGGAGAAAACTGCAACTACAATTCTTCCCTCTCAATAGTGTGTGGAGTAGAAGCTTCGGACTCATTCAGAGAAGTGACTTGAGCATTGCCTTCAAGTTCCATGTTTGAAAACAAATGACGACGAATGACCGAACGTGTACTAGGGGATAGTTCCAAAGGAACACTCGACTGGTCGTATTGACTGTAAGGACATTGCGGTGATATCTCAATAGCATTAAACAAAGGGTTTGGAGGATAGATAATCAGTCCAAGCTAAACATCAGTGGTTGACGAGTTCTCTGGAGTTCAAACAGGATTATCCCGAGATTCTGGGCCAAGATCAACAGATGACCCTGAATCGAAGGTAGGCGGAGGATGAGATGACAAAGGTTGAACACTCAAAACAATTCCAAGTTCAACATTTTGGTCCTCAAGTGACTCTGATAACTCAGGAAAAAACTCCTCAGACAATATTTCAGACAGAGGAGTGGAAGAGGAATTGGGTGAACCAAATGGTTCAGCCACGATGACCTTGTCTTAGTCAAGATAACAAATAACTTCAAGGATTTAAAATGTCCTTTTAAGGGAACTCACGATTTGGTCAAAAATACTAACAGGATGTTTTGGATTGTGGGAAATAAATTATTAAGACACACAAGACTGATGTTATTTCATTTTTAAAGAGTCGAGAAAGAAACAAAGATGACTCTATCACTTTCGATTGGAAACGAGCTCGAATGATCTTTTAAGTTTAATGAGTCAAAAAGATCAAATGACTACTCTGGATGATCTAGGTAAATAGGATTACAAGGCAACCGTGAACTACAGAATACCTCTTGGCGAACCAAGAAGTACGAGCAGGAAATCTCCTCGAATGCTATGTTTGGTGTATCATGTTCGCAAGGCGGCTGACTCGGCTTCCTATGGATAAAAGGATTGCAGCCTAGTGGGGTCTCCTATTATATACTCTATGGTACAGGGAGCACAAATCCGTGCTAGCATTGTCTAACACCAAAGCTAATGAAAACTACTAGGTTTAAAGACGTTGGAACACGTCTCTAGCCTAAACCTTCTAGATATGATTGTTAATGTCAAATGCGCCTTAGGTTAATTGAATTCATTTTAAAGTTGATCTTGAGTTAAGTTTCAGTTTTCGGTTCTTAACAATGCTACTTGGAAACCTAAAATGCAGCTAAATGAGACAATACCCCTTCAATTCGATGAAATGTCTACACTAGAGAGGGTAGAAACTACTCAATCAAATGCAAACAATCAAGCAACTGAAAAGGAAATGATCTTTCACTACTTCACTCTTTCAAAAATAAACTAATGAAAAATGCATTCCAATTCCTAATTTCCTAACAAGAACTTATCTATCAGTCCTTTCAGAATGAAAAAATTTCTCTTCCTTTTTCAAATGTTGAAGCAGTTCTAATTTTTAAGAGATGCAAATCATAATGATGCAACAAGCTAGAATTTCATACTTTCTCATGAAACAACGAAACAAACTTTTCAAATACAATCTTTCAATGAAAAAGTTTTCGAGACTATGAGCTCTTCAAGCAAATGAAAACATGAAAAGAGAAGCTCATTTAGACCAATGAAACACCGAATTTACCAAACACAAGACCAACAATGTAATCTATGCCAGAAAAAGGCATTCAAGCTAGTAAGCGAAAACTTTTTCAAACTTGTGCAAAAGAGGTCAAAGTCGTAAAAGGACCAAAAAACAAATGCAAGGAGCAAACATACCCACACTCAGACTTGATGAGTCCACAAGATGCTAAATGGGGGACTAGCTAGATGCCCTAGTGTTGCTAACCGCTCAATGACTCATTCAATCAAATAGCAAGATGACAAGCCAACAAGCAAGCAAAAACCAAATGAAAAGTAGCTGCCTAATCAGGGAGAAGATAGTAAAAAAGGCTCACAGGGTCAAAAACACAAGAGCAGAACACGCTGGCCAAGATTGGGGTCAAGCCGTAATATTCACTTACAGGCATTGGCGAGACTGCCTAACTGAAAACAAGCGCCAGAGGCTAGTCAATGCGACTGTTATTCCGCAATTCGTGCTAGTTGGTGCAACTGTCAGCGGATTAAATGCATTGGTCGAGGCAACTAAGGAAATATATATATTTTTTTCAAAACGAGGACTAGATCTGCTACTATGAATTTTAGAATTAGGCCAGTAAGCAGGAGAAAAGAAACAGAACAAAAGGGAAAACATAAAACTAGCAAAGTTCTCACGAAATCATGAAATCCAAAACAAACAAAGGATGGGATCTCCCTAATGGAGTCTCCAATTTGTGGTGAAGTAAAATTATAAGTGCGGACATGAACAAATTCCTCTAGCCTGATAATGGGTCTAGCCCCAACAAATACATTCTATGGAAGATTTCCTTAGGTTAGAATCAATCAAGAGGGCCTACCTCTTGGTCACTTATCCTACTTGATGATGTCTTCGCTTGCTCGCTCTAGTAATCTCTCGCTTCCCTCTTCAAGCTCTTGAAACAAGTAAACAACAATAGCACACAAACATAACAATAGACAAATTGCAATTCAACCTACTTAACAAGTGAAGAAGCATTAAGACACGAATATGTAATATTACAAAACATGTAGGAAATCAATTGATAGTTGCAGATATTAATATAAAAGAGAGATTACAACCATTCGTCTTGACGTTGTAGTCTTCCTCTGACAAGACCAGTTTCCCACACACTTCTGGTAGCATTCCATGATGGCTTCAAACAACAATAGTTTAAAGGATCTTCCCTTTAGGCTTGACTTCAAACCAAACACACTTCTCCCTCACACACCTAGGTGACTACAACTAGTAATAGCTTGCTTGTCTAATCAAAATAGTATACTCACACTCAACCAACACTCTAACCAACTTGTGCTTGGCAAGAAGGGAGGTTTATATAGGAAATATGGATGGGATATGGATCCTATTCTCATGGGAGAAGGACTTATCCCTTGAGGTAGATCCATCATTATAGGGGAAAGGAGCCCAAACTGTCATCCTTAATCCCATCCGGCCAAACCATTTACCAGACTTCCGTTACAAACTTTCTAGAGCTAGAAGCTTCAGCTCTAATTTAAAAAAATTTCCATAACAGGACCGACGCGACTAGAACACAGGCCAGTCACACCATTTGATGTGGGGAATAGTGCTAATATTTGCACATCAGCACAAGGGAGACAAAGGTCATTAGCGCCACCCTTGTAAACTGGGAAAAAAAGAAGTTTCAGGGGAAATGGTGCAAAAGTAGAAATATTTGCTGATGGAGAGGGACATAATGGGAGTTTCTTCATGAAGGAAAATCATTCTGGGTTCATTATAGAGGTTCTCTAGGATCAAGGAATGGGGAGTACAGGGGAAGTGACAAAATGTTGTGTAACAGAGAGGTGCTAGCTTCTTATTTTCAACAAATATTTGGCACTCTTTGGAAGCTTTCACTCGATTATACACATCACCAAATAGCCTAGGTCAATAGAAGCCACCATTCAAAATATTATGAGCTATTGTTTTCT
>APFE030387421.1:1247-16682 GCA_000404065.3 Pinus taeda
GATTGGGCTGGTGACCCTGATGATCGGAAGTCTACTGTCGGTTATGTGTTCACTCTTGGTTTAGGACCTATTACATGGGCTTGTAAGAAACAAGGTGCCATTTCTCTTTCTTCAGCAGAAGAAGAATATCGTGGTGCCGTAGAAGCTAGTAAGGAAGCCTTGTGGCTTCATCAGATCCTATCAAAGTTTGGCTTTCAGTAGCAGCATCTGACTACACTTTGGTGTGACAATCAAAGTGCCATTCAACTATGCAAAGATCCAGTCCAACATCAGTGTAGAAAACACATTGAACTACACATGCACTTCATCGAAAAGCTCATTCGTGACAATGTTCTTGAAGTGCAATATTGTTCAACAGATGATCAAGTTGCAAACATCTTTACTAAGGCTCTCATAGAGGCGAAGTTTACTAAACTTTGATTTATGGTTGGAGTTCAGGAAGTTGTCACTAAGGGGAGATAGGCTCTAGTGCCTTCTTCCTTCTCCTATTGTGTCATATTTGTAAATCCTTCAATCCTATCCCAAGTTTTTCTTAAGGGGGGATGTTAGGATATTCCAACACATAGGAAATAGTTAAGTATAACTTGGTCTAGTACAGAGTTAGGTAAAGTGTGTTTCTTTACTATGTACATTTGTAACTTACAATCTGATGGTCACGATATGTAGTGATCTGACAATTCATTCTCTCCTCGGTATTACTGACACTTGATCTGTGGCTTAACACCTGATTGGTCCGTGATTTCTATTTAAAGTGCAGGGAGGGTCATTTGTAGGTTAACCATTAACAAGAGAAGCTTATGTAAATTTTCATTCTTTTATTAATAAATTGCCTGAAGTGGCCACGTTGGCTCAGGCCGTGGACTGTTTCCCTCTTTGAGGGTTTTAACCACGTCAAAAATACTGGTGTATTCATCTGTGATCTGTTTGTGAGCGGTGTCCTTTGGTGTTCTGTCTGAGGAACTTACCCTGTAAATTCCTACATTTTTGTTATTCTTCATACTATGTTTTCCCTTGTATTTACAAAAAAACTTTGATGAATTGTTGTCTAATATTTGAATTTGGAAGATCGATGGTTATAAGTGCGTATTCTTTAATGAACTAATAACATCAATGAGATCTGAACTGTGTTAAGAGCTGATTTATAACCATTCAATTTAGAGCTTGTGAATGATGTTTTAAACCCTAGTTGTGACAAATCCGAAAAGAGAACCAATGTTTGAGTATTGTTACGTCTTTGTGATGTTATTTGGTATATGCCAGATTGGTACATAAAACAGGCTATGCACATGTGATTTTGTGGTTGTTTGATTCACCTAAGTCCATGTCTCTAATCATTGTTGTTGATCTAGTTCACAGAGTTTATATATTTGGTTATTTAAACAATGATTCATATCTAATACGTACATGTGCTTGTAACATTGATATATATTCAGTGCATGAACAATTATTGAGAGAAGGAGATTTCAACTATTTGCATTAGATACTCGTAGCCTTGTTTGATGACTGTTCATTGGATTTGCATTTCTAGGGTTATGAAACACTCTACTTTCTGTACTTCTTTTACTTGAGCATTGTTAGCATTATTTCCTAGTATTTCTATTTGATTAAGAATAGTCATTTGTTGAGGTGTTTTTGAGGCTTTGATAAAACATCAGGTTAGAGTGAGGGTTCTCTTGTTTGTATGCATAAAGAGTGTTCATTCAATTGATACTTGTAGTTGCACTAGTATCACTAGGAACATATTTGAACCATGATTTTAGCTTTATGATTATACATAGAGTGGAATGGATTTCAATCTTTAGATTGCACATAATATTGAGTAAATTTAATGCAAGAACTTGAGAGAATTTTCATTTCTAGTTTGAGCACCCTATTGGCATTAGAAGCATTTGGATTGAATAGTCATTTTTCATGATTGTGTCTTTGGTTATCAAAGCAGTCTTTAGGATTGATTTTCTTAGTGAGTCAGGGAGCTAATGTTCATGTTTCCAATAAGTTAGTAGCTAGGGCTTGCAATTCAATAGTTAGGGTTTTCTCCTTAAATTGTCAATAGGTAGGGTTTTTTTTCAGTTTATCAATAATTAGGGTTTTATTCCAAATGTTGGTGATTTGCAGGATTATTGTTTGCAATAGCTAGGGTTTTATTTCTAATGAATGCTTTTGAGTGCAAGATTGGAACATGATATTGACTAGTGTAGGAACTCAAGGTGTGAGTTGTTTCTAGACAAGTTACGGTTTTGTTGTTATGAAACCAGCTCACCAAAAGATAGGAAAGATAGATCAATGACTTAAAAATCAGCCTCTTCGAGGGGGAAACCTCCTTTACATTACACAAATGAACCATTATTGGATGATACAAATGAAAATACCTCCTTTCTATGTATATGAGTCTAAGGGGTCCTAATACAATGAGAGTCTACATAACAATAATATTGTAGGGGCACAACAATAACAATAGTGGGATTCTATGGGGCATAATAATAACAACATGGGGACTATATGGGCATAATAATACAATAAGGGGGTTGCACTAATAACAATAAGGGGTTACACTAGTAGTATAGGGACCTAACATTTTTTTTGTAGGATATTGAAGTATTTTTCTGGCATTTCCAGTGTTATGTCTCAAACTCCATAGACCTCGGATTGACATTAAATGTTGGTCCATTCATATACCCTATATTGTTAAAAAATCATAAAGGTGGAAAGATTCTCTTATATTGATAATTACTTGTGATAATTTTGTAGTCTTATTATATTCTCTTTATATTCTTCTTTTATCTTTGTTTCATCAAGCAATCATCAAATCAAAAACATGAAGATCAGTGACACAAAATGTAGGCACTTAGTGAGGGCTAAAATCCCTCTCTAGGGTAAAACCCAGTCAAACTCTTCCACTATTCAAATTGAGATAGACCAAGACCTTACATTCAACCAAAAGACCTTCCTGCTCCACCAATTTAGTCTTCTAATATGATTCAAAAAAATTTGGTAGTCTCTTCTAGTCCAACAATTACAACCCAACAACAATCTAGAATTTTAGCCCAACTACTCTAGAATTTCAGCCCAACTACAATACTGCAATTTGGATCCTTCTAGCAACCCAAAAAAATTTCACGCGTGAGACAAAGAAAAAAATTGACTTCTTAGGCTTGACACAAACTTCCTTCTCCTTCGCTAGTATTTCCTTCCTCTTCATTGATTTTTGCACCTGTTTCTGCCTCCAACAATTGCATATTGAACTTGTTGTGGATGTGTTCCAAATGAGTCAAGTTGCTACCCTTTTATAATGGTTTTTGCCTCTCTAATTAAGCCCACTTGTCCAGGTTGAGGTCGACTTGGTGGAGAAGGCCTGAATGACCTATTTTACATAAAAATAAATTTCTTTCTTGATTGACAAAGCCCAAGAAGGGTCTTTTACATATTGAAAAAGACAAGGACTCTTGACATAAACCTTAGCAACCTACAATGGAGGCTTTGACCTAAAAACATTGACCCAAGCATGCAACCCATGCTTTAATAAGTCAATTTATTTTATAATAAAATTCCATTTTCTTTCTTTTGACAAATACAATTATGAAGTCTGACACTAGTTACATTTTTCAATACTCCCTCTTAACTAGGGAGGTATTCATAATTACATAGATACATAGGTACATGGAAGATCTCAAAGTGATATACTCTATGAAGAGTTCACAACACACACAATACTACAAATTAGATACTTAACTAGGGTACTCTAATCGTGTGGGACTAAGATGTACTCAAGATTTAGCCACTTTAGGTATGATCAATGTTTTAAGCTCTAACACCAACCGAAGGATTTAGGTGCGTATCCAAGGTTGGATCTCCATGCCCTATGCCACCCTTCTTACTTTGGGATCTAGACATCAACACATAGGCCGACCAAATGTCCTCCCAAGCATCTTGTTTCCAAAAGATGCTTCATCTCTCCTTATCAACTAAATCATATATATATATATATATATATATATATATTCTGTGTGGTGTGTGTGTGGGTGTAATGTATATGTATATGTATAATGTATATGTATATGTATATATATTATATATATATATATATATGTGTGTGTAATATATGGTATGTATGTATGTAATGTATGGGTATGTATGTATGTATTCCTGTCCAAGTATGCTTCACATTCAAATCGTTTTACGAAGAGATCCTGCACAATAATAACCCTAATTAATAATAAACTTTCACATATATATACAAGTAATCACAAACCTTCGGGGTCATCAATCATTCTGATGCTACTTATATCATCAAGGATCTAGGTGCGTATCCAAGGTTGGAGCTCCATGACCAATGCCACCCTCTATACTTTGGGATCTAGACATCAACACATAGGCCGACCAAAAGTCCTCCCAAGCATCTTGTTTCCACAAGATGCCTCATCTCTCCTTATCAACTAAATCATACACACACACACACACACACACACACACACACACTACTCCAAGCATTCTTTAAACATTTAATATTTTTACCAATAGATCCTGCACGATAATAACCACAATCAATAATAAACTTTCAAATATATATACAAGTAATCACAAACCTTCGGGGTCATCAATCATTCTGATGCTACTTATATCATCATCAAATTATCCAAATACAACTTGCCATAAACTTTCTTCTTTCACTTCTTCAGTAGCACCAAATACAACTTCAATATTTCTCAAGTCTTTTTCACGAACATCCATATGCAATTATTTTATTAATTCTTTGGTTTCATTCATTATTCAAGGTACTCATTATGACTTTGATAATATGCCCTCCCTCTCAACTGGGGAGATGTAACTTTTCTTCTATCCAAGCTCCCTCTCAACTTAGGGAGAACAACAACATTGAATATACTTCATTCTTTCTCATGTCATTAAGGTCATCTTGATCATCATCATTCTTATAGCTTTGTTCATCATGCTCATCATTATGAACATCTTCAACATCTTGAAGATTATGTACCTACAAAACTTTAATAAAAATGGCAACAAAATACGAACATATAGAAGCATGAAGTTAACTATATCAAAATTATGTTATTACAGTGGGAGCATCAATACATTCAAGCTTTAGACGTCAAATATGTAAACCTAGTTAGGTTCATAATCAATAAGGGGAACATGTTTTTATGTATTAGACTTAAACTTCTTGTTAGGGTTTTGCCATAAACCCTAGACTCCATCTTTGAGACACAAAGCCTTAGATTTAACAAAATAACAATCCAATCATAGTACTATACATCTAAGATTTCAACAATATGCTTTTAGAATTACATGTGAGACTCTACTAGGATTTGTTGCAAACCTTAGATTTTATCATCAAAGCTAAATCATATGAATAAAATCTTGAAGTGAGGAGGAAACCGAACCCGAAAGATAAAATAAAGAACAATACACTTATCTTTTGGTAAAATGGTGAAGGATCCCTCTTAGTCTAGTCTTTCTGAGGGATACTTACAACTTATAAAAACAATTCAAAAATGTTCTAACAAGGTATATTAGATCTAAAAACTCTAGAAATCAAAACATATTACAAAACTTAAACTAGTAGACTAAGAAGGATATGTAAGAGGAGACTTAATGGTATAAGTCCTTGACTTCATATTCTTATGTCTTGTTTTTCTTAGGTGGAGCTTCATTGAAAACATTTTCATGTTCTCTTTCTCTTTTCTTATTCCTTCGATCCTTAGGACATTGACTTTTGTAATGTCCCATTTTTGTGGAAATTGTAGCATTCAATCTTAGATAGGTCAACTTTCTTCCTAGGTCCTTCAAGCTTCTTGAATACACCCTACTTCTTGTGTTTAGTAGTATAGGCATTTGAAATGTTGTCTTCTTGATCCTCCTTGCTATTTACTAATGAGATGTGGGCTTCTTATTGATTGCATGCATTCCACATTTGTTCAAAGGTAGGAGTATATTTCCAATTGTTGATCCCTGATGCAAAAGAGCTCTATGATTTTGGTAGACCTAGTAGTGTAGCAATCACGAGTTATTTCTCTGGTACAATTTCATCAATAACTTGGAGTTGATTTCTTATTTTAGATATCCTTACAAAATATGATGATGTAGTGTCTTCGTTTGTCATCTTCATTGTTCTTAATTCATTCTTGAGACTAGCTATCTGACCAATGTTCTTGATGGTAAACAACTTCGATAGAGCTTCATACATTTCTTGTGAAAAGTCTATGTTGGATATATATGGGATTGGATTGTCCTTCACTTCATATAATATTAGATTAATTGTCAAGATGTTGGTTTCCCTGAATTTCTCCTTTCCTACATCATCTATAGGTTTCTTAACCTTTCCTTGAATAAGATCCAAAACTTTATGTTTAGAGAGAATAAGGTTGTCCTCTTCTTCCATGCCCTATAGTTGGAAGATTCTTCTACCTTGTTTTCAACTTCATTGTCATGTCTTCTTTTTGATATAGGTATACCTTCCTCTTCTTATATGATCCTTATCCTTTGGCTCTTTCAGTAGATCTTCTAGTTGATTTTTCCTTCCTTCTTCACCTTAACTTTGATACCATGTTAAAGAATAAAAAGGGTAGAAAGATTCTCTTATATTGATAATTACTTGTGATAATATTGTAGTCTTATTATCGTCTCTTTATGTTATTTTATCTTTGTTTCATCAAGCAATCATCAAATCAAAAATATGAAGATCAATGACACCAGATGTAGACACTCAAACAGGGCTAAAACCCCTCTCTAGGGGAAAACCACGTCAAACTCTCCCACTATTCAAATTGAGATAGATCAAGACCTTAGACCTAACCAAAAGACCTTCCTCCTTCACCAAGTCAGCCTTCCAATACAATTCAACAAACTTTATTAGTATCTTCTAGTCCAACAACTACAACCTAGAAACAATCCAAAATTTCAACCAAACTACTTAAAATTTTGGCCTAACTGCTCTAGAATTTTTCCCTAGCTACAATACTGCAATTTCAACACTTCTAACAAGCCAACAAACTCACACATGTGAGAGGAAAGGAGAAAAAATTCGACTTCCTAGGCTTGAAAAAGACTTCCTTCTCCTTTTATAGGGTTTTCTTCCTCTTCCTTGAATTTCACACCCTTTTCTGCCTCCAACAACTGTAGATTGAACTTGTTGTGGATGTGTTCCAAATGAGTCAAGTTTTTGCCATTTTATAGTGGTTTTTTCCTCTCTAACTAGGCTGACTTGTCTAAGTTGAGGCTAACATGGTGGAGGCGGCCTAAATGACCTATTTTACCTAAAAATAAATTTATTTCTTGATTGATAAAGCCCAAGAATGGTCTTTTACATATTTATAAAGACAAGGACTCTTGACATAAACCCTAGAAACCTAGAATGGAGGTTTTTACCTAAAAACATTGACCCAAGCATGAAACCAATGCTTTAATAAGTCAATTTATTTATTAATAAAATTCTTTTTTCTTTATTTTGAAAAATACATTAAATCATGACTCAAATACAATTATGAAGACCGACACTAGTTACATTTTCAACATATACTGCACCCAACATTTTGGCATCATTGCTGGGGAGGTGCTTAGGGGATTGACCTTGGTGACCTGCTATAATTTGGTTTGCTTCTTCACCTATTTTTTCTTGTAATTTTTTTTCCTACACATTTTGTTTATCTTTTTAAAGAGTTTTCATTTTTCAGGGTGCTGTAAGAAACAACCTCCCCCTCCCTATATATTCTTATCCATGTGTTGACAAAATATACCAGAAGCTTGTTGAGAATGGAAATATGGATATAGATAGAACTTCTGAAGTTGCTGCTGAGATACAAAAATCATCCAATTGTGAACTTACAAGTGAACAAATAAGTGTTTTGCTTGAAAATTTTAAAAATGAGGTTATTTTCTCTCTTAGTTCACAATTGGATGCTTTGCAGGAAGAACAGATTCAGGTTAAAATCGAAGAACCACTGTTGATATTCTTCTCCAATTGTAGGAAAAGCACTTCTTCAAGGAGTGTCCACATAACAACCTAAAAGTTTGCAGAATTTGTAATAAATCTCATTCAAAAAAACATTTCCCATCACTACCAGGATTACTACAAGTACTTAGGGAACATTGTGAGGGATCGAATTGACTTCTAGCTATAACTCAAAACTAATCATAGTTGTACTATACCATTCTTGTCCTAATTTATTATATTTCCCTATCCCTTTTCTAGTTGCGATGTGATTTCATTCACATGCAATTGTTAGACACATGATAATATAAATAAATAACAATAAAACATGCTATGAACTTGCTTTTGCATAGCTCTCATAATAAGGCCAACTATAACAAATAGCCATATTAGCACCAATATCTATATATATCTATATATCTATATATATATATATATAGATACACACATGCATGTCCAACAACATATTTCTGTCAACACAAATTGTTAGTTCTTCAATACCAATAAAAACATATATCAATCATGCATGCATGCATTCAATCATTCACAGAGGCAACTAAAAAGTTTTCTCTTTCTTCCCATGGAAGAGCCTACCTAGTCCAAGTGTTGAACCTCAATTATCTGTTACCACTTGTAAACACACCCCCTTACCACCTATGATCCACACTAAGGTAGAAGGAGTAAAATACTATAATGGCCTCATCTACAATGTTCAATTATGGAAATGGGGTCTACAGAGTTAACAATGCAAAATCAAAGTTATAGCTAGAACATATCATATCAACAGAGATTGATTACAAATCTCTCCTGGATCACATGAGATCACTTATCACGTACCTCTACTAAATTTAACCACACTTGCCAAAACCTTATTTTCATTTCCCATACATTTTGTAAAGCACTTTGCAAGTAAACCTTTGTTCAAATATTGTTATACACAAATAATTGAGCAAAATTTATCTTGTATATATTTTGTCAAAAATTTGTATGAGATTGAATTAGAAACATTGCACTTGTTCCAATTGTAACATACTAATTGAAAACATGCAACATAATCATGCCACTTTTCCATTTATGTGCATGCAACTTTTCAAATTCCTTGCATGAAAATAGGCATAGAACAACTATAGCAGTGTTATCATACAACAATACTATCCCATCCACATAACAACATTTTCTTCAAACAATTATTATACTATTACATTTTATTCAAAAAATTACTATACTATTACATTTGCATTTAAGCATTTCTTCAAATACTTTGCATGCAAACTAGTGTAGTAAACTCGTTGCATACAAATAAGAATATATCAACTACAACAATACTATTACACATCAATACTATCTCCAACCACAAAACAACATACTCATTGGGGTGTTTCATCAAACAATTTGTATGCAATGAATCATTGGACTATTTATGCATTTCATCAAACACTTTGCATGCAAACTAGTACAACAAATGATTTAGGGCATATCTCCAAAATTATAGCAATCCAAATTATGGAAACCAAACCAGATGATTAGTGGGAGTCTCCCTCACTATGGTTCAAGTTTCAACTTCTGGAACCTCATAAATGAAAAGTTATAACCAAAAAATCCAACACAATCCTATTTGGTGCACAATTCTAGAAGCATTCAGAAATCTCGACTTTCATTGGTCATATCTCCTAAAATATAGTGACCCGATATCTGAAATTTTTACCACATCAGTGGGAGTTTCCGTCATTTTGGATAAATGTTAAGCTTTTGAAACTGTTCAAAAGAATAGTTATAATAAAAATTTCAACATCACTTATTTGATGCCTGATTTTAGGAGCATTTAGGAGGCTCAACTTCCTCTGCTCATATCTCCTAAAATATTGTGATCCAATATCTAAAAATTTTACCACATAATCAGAGGGATTTCTCCTCAATGTGAACAATTTTTGATATTATGTAACATAATATAATATAAATTATGGTATAAATTCGAAGTTACATGAATTGTTTAAATATGCATTTAGGAAGCTCATCTTCCTCAGATCATAATTAAAAAAATACTGTGAACCAATATTTGAAAATTTTAATGAAATTATCAGTGGAATTTCCCCTCAATGTGGATAAATTTTCATTTTATGAAACTCCACAGAAGAAAAGTTATAATATAAATAAAAGCAATTGTACTCATTGATCCTTGCATACAAAATATTAGGTCCATGCATCACATACTGCAGTAAAAATGATGCCATGCTAGCTACTGCAAGGATTGAATAATTTCTACCACATGTTCCAAAACCTTTTACACAGTAACAACAACACATTGGTTAATTCATAAGCTAAAGAAATCATGAACAATTCCATTTTAGACTAGTAATGAAATAGGCACATATAGATATAAAGATGTATAAAATTATTGATTTCTTGAGAACCTGAGAGATACTTATCTAAAAAACAAGTGGGCAACTGAGTCTGGTACTATGAGTCTCCACCCAACTATATAAAACTACAACCAAGTCTCACTTGTAGCTATTGCCCCCAAAACCAGATTCCAAAGGTTGAGGGATCTTTTGCTTAGGACATTAACATGACCATCAGCTAGACCAGGGACTCTGAGAACCATCCATCTCCACTCACCAACTAAATTAAAAATCAACACCATGCACAAGAATTACATAGGAAAATGTTCTCCACCCATTTAAAACATAGACACTGTGGTTCCACCCAAAAACCAGGCATTCTAGAACTCACAGTAAAATCAAAAGACAACAAGGAAACATTAAAAAGCCATCCAAGATATTTCTAGGACCAATTCCTCCACCCTAGCCCATTGGGAATTTCTTGAGAAACACCATCTCCACCCTCTAGGAAAATAGGGATTCAAGAGGTAATTAGTTCCACACCTGGTATAATCTCTTCCTTCTCCGTTACTAACGAAAATAACTCCTTCCTCTCTATTCTTCCATCTCTCTTGGAAATCAAATTTTCTCCAAGAAAAAGGCCCCTCCAATGTTTCTCAAAACCTTTTTATTATTATTATTTTATGTCTCTTCGTATTCCTCTTATGTGTCTCCTCATTTTCTTCATTGGATTTTTTGCATAGCATTATTATTTTCCAGCAAATATCTCCAACTGCCAACTTGCCACTATCTCCCCGGTCGGCTCCATCTTCTATAAAATCGTAATCATCAATATTCCCTTCAAGCATCCTCTTTCCTCAGGCTCCAATGCCACCCTTCTACACGACATCCATCTTCATCTTGCCCTATCTACCATGTCAACCCCATGTGGAGCTTCATCTACTGTGCCATCCCTATGATGCATTTTGTCTCATCCTTTTTGCACTCCTGATCCATGTTCTGCATACCTTCAATGGTAAAAGTTAAATTCAAATTTGTTTTGGGCTCCAACAGGCGCTCAACACAAAAATGTCGCTTGTCCTCAAGCCACTCAATCCAACTTCGAAGCAATATTCTCCTTCACAACCTTCTGTAAGGTTTCCCACATCTCTTCTTGAGCTTAGATCTTGGCTCTTATGTTCTCCATTCTAGCGATCAAATCCTCTATGATAGGGAAGACATCCTCATTGTTTACAGATTGCACATTCTTCAACAGTTTGTTAAACTCTTCAGCAATCATCATAACCTTATCCTAGAGATTTTGTTAGGAATTTTGTTCCTTGTAGAGCTTACCCACAAATTCCATGTGCTGTGCCTTATCATGCATCACACTTGCCTTCTATCGGTGGGGTTAATCTTTTCCAGAGTTCGATAAATATGGTAGATCTAGTCATTTTCTTCTTGTATTTATTCATTAATCCTTTTTACAAATGTAATGTTAGAAATTATGTTCCACAACTGATCATCTTGCTCTGCCACATCTTGAAACTTCCTATTCTACTTAGCTAATTGTTCTTTATTCTATTGTGCTAGTTCCTCGCATTGTTGATCTTCTAATGACACTTGTGGTTGTTTCTTAGCTTTGGCCTTTGTCGCTAATTCCTTCAGACCTTGAATGGCTTCCTTGAATTTTTTTTTTCCATGTCCTGGGCAGGGTTCTTCTCATATATTGACCCCTCAATGCACTCCTCATAAACCTAAGTAAATGCCTTACATCATTCTAGATAATCCTCCAATTTTTTCTTCTCCTGGTGTAGTTGTTCCTTTACCTTCTGATTTTGTGCCAAATCTACCTATGTGGTGGCGAGCCTGTCCTGTAGCTCTCGGGATGCATTTTGCTACAACTATGTCAAATCCTATGAACCCAAATCTGATAGTATAACCTCGATGTATGTAGTGGTAGCTAAGGGTTTTTTTACGTGCCCTTTTCATATTTCTACTACAACACTTGGAATCTTATACATCCACTTCAGCTGCTAGGCTGACGAGGTCATATGGGTCTATGATCGAACTTGGGGTTGTGACCTAGGTGCCACAGAAGTCCTACCTCCCAATCCTATTGTGACAGAGAAAAAACAAGTTTGGCATTCATATCCTTTATAAGTTGTTGTAATTGGTCATAACTGGCCACAACAACATCTACCTTTTGATCCCCAATGCACTCAAAGTCATCCTCTATCAATATGGTTTAAATCAGGGATGCACGGGTGTCCTTTCATTTCTTTGTAGCCTTTGTTGTAATGGGCCTCTTAGAGTAACAGGTTCCTATTGTGGTTCTTACTTTGGAACAATAGGTGACTGGGCCTCCTTTTGATCTTGGTTTGATGGGGTTCCATTCATTTCTTCCCCACTTGATATTTTCTTGACATCAGAAGAGACTTCATTTCGATTCCTCCATGTAGGGTCCCATGCATCTACTATACCCTAAATTTATTTTGCAGTCAATCTATAGGGCTTCTTTTTCCAACACTTATCTGGGTATCTTCATGACATAACCCAAATATTGTAAGGGAATTCCATAGACTGCACTATACCCTTATACGTTTTGACACTATTGACATGCAAGCTTTGTGTTTACTCGATGATCTTCTGTATCACATCTCGATATAGGAAAAACACAAGTTTATTGAATTTATTACACTCGATATCATTAGAAGTGTTCTTAAACTCAGCCATTGTGATGGGTTTTGTTGGATCCACAACCAACTGGAGATGTTCTAGCCTTTCCCAGTCCACTAGTGCTATCAAAATTAATAGTTGTGGAAACTGAAATTCAACATTTATTTCCCAAGTATCCAAGCAATATTTCTTGAATTCCTTCAATAGAAAAGGAGCCCATGCAAATTTCTCCCCTTTGGCACATTGAACCACCACAACAATGACTCATGCAAGCACCTTGTTCACCCAATACTTCCACAATAATTTACAGGTGATGACCTATGTTGCAATGTAATGGCTTGGCTTGGAAACATTGAAATTAG
Source organism: Pinus taeda (assembly GCA_000404065.3). Taxonomy (NCBI): domain Eukaryota; kingdom Viridiplantae; phylum Streptophyta; class Pinopsida; order Pinales; family Pinaceae; genus Pinus; species Pinus taeda. The sequence goes on from APFE030387421.1 coordinate 14,549, forward strand.
GAACCTTTAGTTCCCCCTCTTATTCTTTTATGTCCGACCCATAATTGCAGCAAGAGTCTTATCATTGATAAGTATCCTTAGATATTTTCCCTCCATGGAGAGACCAATAATCCTATGGATTAGCACGATGATAATAGGTACCTATCGATCGAGTCATAAATATCCATCTTGCACATAAGCTAGTAGGTACTTGCTAACAAAGGTTACCTCATCTCCTTATCCAAAGTGTGGAATATGAAACAAATTCAAAACACATGTAGTCTCCAACTCTTTGTCCCACTCCTGTGGTTTTAGTTTAGGTACATTGTGTGCATTCAACACCAGCTGCATGTAATCCAAAAGGTCAAGATGTCAAGAAAGATCACATAGATCATGGTTGGATTACTTTATCTACTCCATGATATTCCTCACTTTTCCCTGATGAATTTATCTTGGTGGCAGGGGTGGCATTCACACTATATACTTCGCTCCCTCGGGCAACGCCATTTTGTAAAGGTGTCACAATAACGATGAAATATACCTCGACTTGTATCTGCAACCCATTGCCGTTGTTGTATTTACTTCCTCCATTGTTAGCTCCGAGCTTGTATCCTATGGTATCAACTTAGAGCTTTTATTTTTTGGAGTTCCCTTTCTTTTTACTGTTCTCTTATTCTTCTCTTATAGTAAGGATAGATGGAGTTTTGTGTGTGCTTTGCATTCTTTTATCACTAGGCTTTCTTCTTCCATTATGGTCAACCTGCTACTCTTCTTCAACTTTTGCCTTTTTCCCTAGCTCTTCTCAACCCTTTGGTTTCCTTGAAATTCTCTTCTAACTCTTTGTTTATGGCCCTCTCCTCAAGTAATATTACTACTCGCCTATATACACTCATCTACTTTCCTAACTCTGCATTACTAAGGAATTATTCCCCTTAATGCCACTACCTGGCATGAATTGTAATTATAATGGATATTTGTTCGCTATAGTTGAATAGAACAAGTACCTTTCCCGATCATAATTATAATCTTTTCACCAACAATTTCCCCATACATCCCTATGTTCCCCATAATCACCAATTATTAATGCAAAGGAGCCTCATTAACTGTCTATCAAGATTTTTCGATGGTTAAATTTCTTGCCAACTTTTTTTGTTAGGCACAACTAAACTGATAAGACTTTTCATGTATGTCACCTATCCAGTAGCCTATCCCCTTCAATGGTTAATATTAGATATGGGTGCCCCCAACACTTCATGATGCCCAATCTGCCTCATCATGTGTGTAATGATCCACTTCCTCTAAAACTTAAGACTAAACAATTACCTTTAACCTAATCCTTTCTCTTTTAAATCTCCTACTACTAATTTCAGTCTACCTTATTTATATACAATTGGTATAATGGATTCCTCCGTTCTTTATTTATGGTGCATAGGAGCTTGGTTTTCCCTATAAAGTTTCAACATACTCCCATTTATGACCCCTTCACGTGGCATGCCATCCATATTCCCCAACTATACCTCACTACCATCAATCACATGTTGAATAATATAAGGTCCCATCCAGTGCATTTGGAATTTATCTGGATGCTTCAAGAATTTGTTATCATATAACAACACTAAGTATTCCTCCTAAAATATCTTATGCTTGATCATTTGGTCATACCATGCCTTATCTCAGGCATTTTGTACCTCCCATAGAAACTCGCTATTGATTTATCTTCTTCCAACTATAATAACCCATATAATTTCTTCTCCACTGCTTTAGATTATGTCAACTAGGTAGCTAATGCAATGCATAGGCTAGACACCATAAATTCCATTGACATGATAGCTTCCATCCCATATACCAATCGAAAAGGTTTTTGTCCAGTTAACTTTTTATATCTAGTTCAATAGGCCCATAAAACTGCAGGGATTCTTAGGTCCCAATCATCACGTTGCACATTACATACCTTGTTGAGAGTAGTTTCTAAAATTTTATTGAAAGCCTTCTTTGTCCTATTGGCCTCAAGATGATATGGGGTAATCTTCTAATGATAGGATTTGGATTTAAACATGAACACAACAAATTACAGAGATGACCATAAACACAGAGATGCAGCAGAAATAATACTTCATTTCATTAATGTAAAATACTGAAATATGCTTACAAACAG
>APFE030387422.1:0-12396 GCA_000404065.3 Pinus taeda
CATGGTATTCATGTGAGCATAGACTATTTAAAGGGGAAATTCTATCATCTTAGATCCATCTTAATTCTAGGTCTACCACGTGGTCAGAGGGACAAATAGATCTCATCCCCCTAAGAGTGGTAGATGTGGAGTTAAGATGGATATAGGTTGGTCATTATGATAATGAAGATATTAAATAGACTTAGGAAATTATATTGTAAAAACATCTTAAGGTGAACGGTTAAAGCATAGACATTGGACAAGTATATTTGTATACCTTTGTTTTAAACTAAAACAAATCCAGGGCTAAAAGGAATGGATTGATTGCACTAGTCATCCTTCTATAACTTTCCAACATAGGCTGGAGTAAATAGATTGTAATTTGGGTAATTTTTCTAACTGCAAACATGAACATATTTGTGTATTGGCAGGGTGGTTACGAGGTCCCTAGAAGTGATGGATTTCAATTTTTCTTGCTTTTATATATAGTATTAGGTTTTTTCTCATGCTTTCTGTGAATGACACAGGTGAATTTTATCTTACACCCACTAGGTTATCAATATGTAATTTCGGTAATTTTGATTTCAAAAGATATTTTAAAGAAATGCAATGATGTCATTTGTGTATTCAATAAACACAATATTCTAATGGAATTCTGCATTTGTGGTTTACCTATACAGATTCTATGGAGAAGTATTAGTGGTGTGACATCAATTGTCCTAAGCAGAGGCTTTAGTTTTACTCTTTTCTGGAAGCAAATACTTTCTTCCAACATCTTTGAGTTCCATGAAAAATTTGAAAGTCCTAATAGTATTCAATTATGGGTTCAAGAGAGACATAGTATTCAATTATGGGTTAAAGAGATCCACATTGAATGATCTATTGGCCTTATCTTCACTTAGTTTAAGACTATTCACTTGGAGAGGTTGCATGTGCCCCCACTTCAAGAGCATAGTAAAGTCATGTAGAACATAGAGAGGCTATCTTTAAGCTTTTAGTGAAGATTGGAAAAATTTATGGGTTCAATAACACCCGGTCGAGCATTAAGCTTCCAATAATGCTAGATTTTAACGTGGAGCACTTTTGTGATTTGGAGGAGATGCCCCCTCGTATTCTGACACATCTTCAGTTGTGAATTGGACTATTAATAATTGTCATTTCCTTCGAAAGTTACGTGATGACTTGGGGAACCTAAACTCTTTAAGAATATTAAGGAAGGAAATAAAGTACATTATGCTAAGTTCTCTTATGCTTTTCAAGTTTTTTTTGGATATCTACAATGTTTCAAGTAGGAAAGTACATTATGTTAATGAAAATTTGTCTTGATAGAAAGGCCCAATTTCAAATTCTAATGCTTTCAAAAAACATTCTATAACTGTAATGTTTCTAAAAGGAAAGCATATTTTTTCAATTTAAGTATCATGATCCCATATTCCAACTTATTTTTGAGTAACCCATTAGGCTTTGTAGCTTTGAATAAATCCATGCCTTTTGATAAGATCCTCTTCCAAATTAGAACACAGTTTCCTTTTGGAAATAATCATATACAATGTCTTGATTTTGTTATTGAGAAAATAGAGGTAGTGAAACAAGAATGTGCCATAGAATGACTTGATTTATTGATTATGTATGAATTATGGCTCTTGATGTAACAATGTCTTTATTTTGTTGCTTGAAAATAGAGGTTATGCTTTACTATTTCATAGAATTTCTTACAATCTTTCCATAATTATTGATTTGTAATCTCAGTCACTAAGGGATGACAGTAATGGCAAAGGTAATATTCCATGGTTCGAAGTTCCCCTCTTACTAAATATTTAAATATATCACCACAATTTCTCTGTTAGTTAAAGGAATTGTATTTTATTTGTAAACAATTTATTGCTTGATTTATAGATTTTGATTTTTTCCCTTTTTTATTTTTTTCTCAGATTTAGTATGAGGTGTCTTCCAAGATTTGGGTTCCCTAGTTTCCCCACCATAGTTACGAGGTTCAAATGCTATCATTAAATATTCTCAGAACGTTACAACTTTTCCAGTAAGTGTGCTTTGAAACATTGTTGTTGCTTTTCCATGGTGTTAATGCAAATAAGCACTGCAACTAATGCCATTATTTAGATTAAGTGTCGAAATCTAGGTGGTCTTGTAATTATGGAGTGATTGTTTTCTAGCTACTAAGGCTAGATGCATTTTTATCTCTTATGTTGCCCTGAGATATTCAAATTCAGAATAAGAATTGAGGTCTCGTTTCCACTGTAGATTGCATTCAGTTTCTTAAACATAATATATAGTAGATTATCTTTTACTAATCAACTGTGGATATGATCCCTCGCAGGAAAGGAAATTCAAAGTGACTTTTATTTCACATTGATTTGTCAAAACATCCACATAGGAAAGGAGATTCAAAGTGACACTGATTTCACACTGATTTGTCAAAATGGAGGCAAGAGAAAAGGAAACTTTGTATTCAACAATGCTCTTAATTTCATATGTACATGCACATACGTATTAGTAGAAAATATTGAAGGGTTGCCTAAGTAATATTTTCCATTCCACTACATTATTTACATCTTGTAAATAAATAACTCAAAACAATTCATTATACTACTTGTTATTCTTTATTAGTCAATGGTTAAGATTTTGATATTGAACTTGCTAAGATTTTTCTTCCTTCTGTGAAATTGTGTGTTCTATAATGCTTCTTTTCCATTCGCTATGTATAGCATATAAAGTGTGTCTAATGGAGTAGGAAGTTTGGAAAGTCTTGTGATCCTTGAACTATGTTACAAGGCAAAAACCCAATGGGGCAACGTAGGTGCATCCCCACAAAGGGGTCACAAATACGAAAGTTGGTATTGGCTAGTGCCTTGAGCTAGAAAATTTCCTTTACCCTTGTATTAACAGCGAATCTAGAGAGGATTCTAATATTATCTTTATAAGATTTATATCAGTTAAGATTGATGAATAAAATTCATGAGACATGAACTAAGATGTCCTTGCAAGGTGGTTGTTGATTATTGGAAGCTATGATGGCCATTATGTCAGGCCAGGTGGTCGCACTCCATTGATTGTGAGCACGATTGTGATCAAGATGGAAGACTTCATAGTCTAGATTGATTGTTTAGCAGTGATGGTTAGTGGGCTCATTCAAAAAAGCTTCTCTTTCACTAATCCTTTTTATAGAGTTGTCAGATTCAATTTCCAAAGGTTTTAATTACACTATAGAGTTGAGTTCTGAGAGAGTTGTGATTCACAGTGTTAAGTATAGTAGCTATGACACTTGAATGAAGACAAGCATAGTAGAGGTATCAAACTCTGTTATAAGCTTACGTGCATATTATAAGGGACTTGGTTGGCTTTTTTATAATTTTATAAACAAGTTCCATGTCATGGAAATGTGAAAAAAAATAGTGATATTGCCACCATGTGGCTCTTGTCATATATGGTTTTATACTTCTTCAAAAAATTCTCTAAGAGGTCACAATGCTAAGATTCACTAGGACTTTACAAAGTTTTATTATTTAGTGAAAGACTCATCAAGATCTTACAAGATTTTATAATTGAGTAAAATATTCGCCATGCCTAGTGAGAGATTTGCCAAAAAGTTATATATAAATATTATATTATTCATAAAATCGCCTTCCATTTTTCCTATATACCATGGAGATTCGCCCATTTATTATACATATAAATTTAGGGGAGTTTCCTAAAATTTTCCCTGTCTCCTATCCATCTACGAATGGTGAACCAACAAAAGATAATACCTATGGGCAGATTGTAGGGAATCCCAATGGATATTAAAGGAGTGAGTCCGTTAGCAGACTTCGGAGTGATAGATATGTAGATGATAGAAATCCCTACCCTGCACTATTAGGAATATATTGGTCCATTGATGTGAATAAGGTGATAAACCTAAAGAAGTGCAAGATGTTCTTTGAGAAAAAATCTCTACGTGTAGTTGTCCCTTTGGACCCTACAGAAGGATCGCACTACACAGAGCCAGTCTGCGACTATGAAAGTGATGATGACTTAGACTGAATCTACAAGATAACGTGTGAGAGCAAGACTGGGTAAATCCCACTACGGATGGACGGATCTCATGGGATCACGAAAGCTCCTATACATTAGATTCTCATGAAGAGATAGAACGATGGAAGAACCGGTTACATGAGCTAGCCACATTGAATTGTAACATGATGACGAGATTATTGTGTTGTGTAGCAACAGAGGTAAGGGATCTACCTACTTATGATGGGGTAGGTGAGGTAGATGGTATTTTGAATAGGTTTTAAAAATAATTACAGTGACAACAATGTTTCAAGGCTTTAAAATGGGTACTGCACACTACACCCACGAGGTGGTGGGGTACGCACCAAGGAAGCTTTGGGGATTGGCATGAATGAAGTAGAATGATGCGCATGCATTTTGGAAAGCCTTAGGTGCAATTAACAAACAAGAAGGCCATATGGAATGGTCCGTGTGCACACTTACCCAATTGGGTACAGGGCCTTGTTAAAAAACCTGCGTAGATGCACATGGATTTCGCGTTCAGAAACATGGTCAATACACATGGGTGGGCAAGGAAATTATGTGAATGGTCCCTCTAGTTGGGACGATGGAGTGAGGAAAGAATGGCTACGTGGGAGGATATCCACACAGAAGCCTTTAGCAGAGTATGTGAAGCACTAAACTAGATATATAAGGTACAGTGGAGGGATTGGGACTTGCGTATGCCAATAGTCATGTGGGCTTATAGAACAACATGCAAGAAACTGACAGGGTAGATGCCTCCAAGATTGAAATTCGAGGCGAACGTTGTAGTCCCAAAAAAGGCTAACATGCTTAGTCTGTGCATAGCAGCACTGGTGGATATGATAGCTCATGAAGCTTTGGAAGGAGGGATAACGTAGTTAAACAAAGAAGAATGCTTGGGACATAAAGAAGAAATCTGAAAGGGTGATCTTAGGATCCAAGAAATCATGAAGGAAAAGGTGCGATTAAGGGAGAAAAGCACTCTAGTGGAAGCAGAAGTCGAGAAGTTTAAAGAAGAAATAAAGAAGGATTTTCTCGATAAGAGAATCAAGGTGATAAAACAAGGTGCGCACGATTACATTGAAAAAATTAGGGGCTACCATTGGGATTTAATCAGCTTGATGCTTTGGATTGGACCTTATATTTCTAAAGGGATCACCCATGTTAGCGCGACAGAGATGGTGAAGTGCGCGACATAGAGAGTGAAACCAAAAGGTGGATTTGTTCTAGGAAAGGTGATGGATGACTAGCAGGAACCCTATACAAGTGACGCAACCACCTAAATAGCTATGGGAAGTATAGTATTAGTGCTCCAGGCAGCTAAAAGGAGGCATGGGACTATAAACTACTTTGCCCGGGAGTTGTGTGATGTTGGGGCTATGTGTAGGAGCAAAGTGTCACAAGGTCTGTGATTGCGCAAAGGGGGTTGCGCTACTACACAAGTTGGCTGGAAAGTGACAGTTGTAGTCACTATTCACGATGTGATGCTTGACTTGAGACCAAATGGAGTGGGCGGCAGGTATTTAAGACATGCTTTATGGCCAAGATTTGGGAAAATCTGCTACCAAGTGAACATTAATGAACCGGATTTGGGGGGAATGGTCGAATTCAATTCTAAAGGTGCTATAAATTACAAATGGATGCCCCACAAACAACACTTGGTCATTTGTGAATTAAGTTGTCATATGCCACATGTATTCTGAGCTGAGACTTGTTTACCTTATGGAGAGCATTGGTTGAGCACTTGAGTGAATGGCTGAGAAATTTCTAGGCAAGCGAGATGGTAGTGTTCGAAGAAGCCATGGAAATCACAAAGATGACCGCCAAATAAGCCACATAGGCCCTCACCATAGAAGATGACCTTGAAGGCACCAGGATTGTTTTGGAAATCCATAAATTACCACACACACCGAGACCAAAGAAAGATGAACAACCAATGATTCTGGTGCATGTGTCCCCACGAAACCCACTACACTCTAGATTAGTGATGGAGGAAAAAGGGAAAGTAGTTAACCTAGAAACCAACGAGGAGGAAGAAGACCTTGAGGACCTCATAATTGAAGAAGATGAGGATGAGGGCATGGAGGAAGAAACCAAGGTTGTGTGCCCTCCAACAAAACTTCCCATGTATGTCCCCCTGCAGAAGGGGAAGGAAAAAGTGCCCAAGGACCTCAACGAGAGTAAGAGCTCTTTGTGGACTCCACTCCTCCCAGATGATATCATTTTTGAGGGCACGCACCTAGGACAGGTGTTGAACTTGAAGTTTGAAGATTGGGATCTCACTAAGCACTAGAAATTCCCTCACCTAGAGACCACACAACTCATGAAGTCGAAGCAGAACACCACGATGACAGTTATAGAATTGGAGTTGTGCAAGTGGTTATGCAGAGTTGAAAAGGAAGGGTTATTAAACCTGCTCTGGGTGTCACATTACCACCATGCCCCAATAATGATCTTCATCATCAGGTAGCTACTCTGCCTAGTGCATTGTGGGTGTTTGTGGCTAGAAGAGTAGATCCCCATCACAGACCACTTAATCCATCTCATTACCAAGCTCCCATGTAAAGGAGAGGACCTTGCAAACATTTTGGAGAGAAAGAGAAGTGATTTGGCCATCGCGGAGGCCATGTAAAAGAAATACAAGTTAGAGAACAAGAAAAGGGGCTACGCTATATCTAGCATCAACAACAAAGCAATTAAAGTTGTGACCTAGATACTGGAAGGTAAGCTCATGCAGAAGTGCCACGTGGATGAGGTATGTCCGCTGGTGGTGGCACTTGCTAAACAATGTGCAGAAGGGGTCCAGTTTAACTAGTCTGAATTCTTGTACAAAGAGTTCCTAGAGAATTACCATGAGGCACAAGAATAAGGAAAAATGTTCTAATATGCATGGCTTATGCTATCCATAGTGCTTGTGGCAAGGGAATTGCTGAGGGACAGCCAATTCCCCATGATTTCCAAGGATCTCCGAGAGGCCACAAAGTATGCTTTGTAGTGGGCCACTATTGATGCAAACCAGATCCACAACAGTAAGATATTATGGGTATTCATGGAGATGAACATTAGAATGTGGATTAAGCACAATCCGCAGTTATCAGCCAATGTCTACAACAGCCTGCAAAGTTTTGCAGAATATAAAGTGGACTTTCATCACATCTATTTCAGAGCACACAAGGACTCGACCAAGAAATGGAGTGAGCTACCCTTCATAGCCACAGACGATGTGATTTTTGATGTACTTGAAACGTGGCTATCGAAATGGCATGCCCTTGACATTATTGTGGTGGAAAAGTCTGTTGCACAAAAGAAGGAGGAGGCCAAACTGCGCATGGTATAGTTGACAGAAAATACAAGGCAAGAAGCAGCAACAGAAAAAGTAGAAGACGCATGTGATGTTGTGCAGACTACAGTAGAACAGAAAAAGGCCACATCAGCAATAGCATAAGAGGCAACAAAGAAGGCATGCAAGGGCCAGAAGTTGCCTTTGTTGAAGCTGGAGAAAGAGATGGAAACAGAGGAAGAGGATTGCAGCACAGACCCACAAACAATGTCAACACAATTGAAGTGACAGTGCTTGAATGACTGGACGGGGCCACGCAAGAAGGTGAAAATATCCAATCTGTCGATCGACTTGATCACCCTTACTAAGGGTGATCTGCATGATATAGGAGAAATGGTGCGTGACATCACCACAGAGGCCCTCCAAAACTTCACGGCAGAGAATTAGATTATGCTGGGGACCCTCCAAGCACAGATTCAGGAATTGCAGGTGCGCGCTCCTCAGGCTGGTATTCTCTTAAACAACCTCGCAATTAGGATAGTCGCAGCTGAAGAAATGGTGCACACTCTTACAACCAACACAATAGTGCTGCTAAAAGGGGCACTGGTTATAAAAAATGAGGTCGATCGGCCTATGGTTAGTACACTGAAGGGGATAGGGATCAACATGGTTGCGCTCCCACAGGAGATGCTCTATGTTCTGCAGGATGGGATTACTACAGAACTACAGGCTAGGGAGAGCCTTTGTTATGAAACCAACTCAGAAAAAGATAGAAAAGATATATGCACGTCTTATAAATAAGCCTCTTCGAGGGGGAAATCTCCTTTACATTACACAAGTGAACAATTCTTGGATGATACAAATGACAAGACCTCCTTTCTATATATAGGAGTCAAGGGGTCATAATATAATCAGAGCCAACATAACAATAATAATGTAAGGGCACAATGAGAAAAATAGTGGGCTTCTATGGGGCATAATAATAACAACGTGGGGATTACATGGGCACAACAATATAATAAAGGGGTTGTACTAATAACAATAAGGGGTTACACTAGTAGCATAGGGACCTAACAGTCGCGCACTGCAGTTGCTAAGTGAGTAGAAGATCAACATGGAATAGTTGAGCTTGCAGCGAGATGAGGTCGTGTCTCAAAACCAACAGATGGTGCAGGTACTTGAAGAAGCCTACCAGATGGTCCCTGAGCTGGCCATCCCAGTAGAAGCACTAGCAAAGGCACGCATCCAGAGATTAGTAGTAGGGGTGTGGGAGGTGAGAGAAGAAATGGTCAAGGTTCAGCTAGAGTTGAACCTTCAGATAGCAAAGTTGCAGTTGAAGGCGCATCCATCCACTCCTCCAAAAATAAGGGAACAGTGTGCCAGTGCTATTACATAGGGGATGGAGGAGATCAACAGTGCAATAAGGGATTGCACCGAAATGCTGGAAGAATCATTCAAGGTCCTCACCAATTTGCACAAGGACCCAACCATCCAGCACTTAGAGACAAAGGCACGTGAGCTCCAACAATAGTATGATAGTGTCAAATGGACTGCAGAGACAGTGGCCCTCACTTAAAGGCTCACATGAATGCAACATGCCAAAGCACTTAAAGATAAAGTAGATGCAACGTGACATAGAGAAGTAGTTTTGAAGCCATGCATTCAGCCTTGGATCGATGAGGACTTTGTCATTACAACAACAATTGAAGGCAAGCTCGCGTAGATGCAGGGGACACAGGACCAAATCCAGGGAGGCAGCTCTGATACTGTAGTCTTCGAACAACGAATATAGGATATTCAATAGGCATCCGCTCAGTCTACTGCTGACCTTGCAGCTATCCAAACAGAGTTGGAGGGTCTCCGCGTGAAGATGTCCACACTGACAGAGTGAATCGAGGGCGAGTCATGATGTTTGTGTTGGGGGCCTATTGGGCATGGGATCCACCCAATGCAAGTTTTGGGACTTAAAGCCCAAGTTTTGACTAAGTCTATTGTAAAGACTCTTTGATTTGTGGGCGTGGAGTGCAAAGTCATAACAGAGTCATAGGGTTGTCCGCCCTTGTTTTTCTAAGTTAATGTCAGTTTGAAAGATCTACCTATGGTCCATGGACCATGGGATTTTATAAATACAATGAGGCTCTAGGTGTAAAGGGAGATTATCGAAGGATGGATTAATGAATCTAAGGAGTCAATGAAGCATTGAGTCGAAGTCTAAGTCATGTCTTTGGGTCATAAAGTAGGAGAAGCCTCTATAGCTGAGTGCGCAAAGGCTTAGTAGTCCACAATTGAGTGCGCAGACCCCTACAGCTGAGTGAGTAGGGAAAGTTGAGTCTGTAACTGGTTGAAATCATTAATAAAGAAGAATTTTTACCATATTTCTATGTATCTTTTCCTATTTTATGCATTAAAGTATATTGGGTATGAATTGCAAGTTTATTGTCTGTTTACTATGTGAACTTATATGAATGTGCTAAACAAGTAAATATAATAAAAGGTAACTATTTACGTGAAGATAACTAACTGTCATAAGAAGATAAGTAAGATCCATTGTGTGACTTGGGGAATAGTGCAGATTTCTCCTCCAGCGGCATGAAAGCCCCAAGCCCTTGGTTAGGGCTACGTGAAGTCAAGTATAACAAGGGCGTGAAGGCCTCACAGGTCAGGAAAGCACGCAAAGTGACAAGCACGAAGGTACTCACAGTTGGACCAAACTTACCCCACAAACATCTCAAGGGTGTAGAAACCTGGTTCCAACACCCCCCCATAATGCTTCAGGTGAGACGTAAGTCTGTGCTCCGTAGTCTATTGCCAAAAGGGCTAGTAGTATAAGGATTTTTTTGGCTATCTAACTCCGAACCTGGGTTAGGAACCAACAAGCCAACAATGGCTAAGGATGGCTAGAAGTTTTAGGGAGTGGATGGATGGTGTGAAAGGGTTGTAGGAGGATTTTTTTGACTTCCTAGAGGTTCCCCATCAATTCGGCCTCAAAACTGGCCGTTTCACAAGAACCTACAAGATGTACTAGAAACCTACAGGATGATTCTGTAGGAATCATAGAAAACCTACAGGATACAACCGAGAGCTAATTGTGAGGTGTTGGAGGTGTTTGGAAGCTTGGAAAGGGTGTGTGATGAGTGGGATAGGGTGTTAGAAGGTTTAGGAACACTCATGAGTCAATATCAAAGAGAAGAGATGACTAGATTCACTCAACGTGTCTAGGGGAATTTCAATTAAAAAAGGACAAAAAAACTTGTGAGGGTGATGGTAGAATAAGAGATGGTTGAGGTGGAATATGGATGTTGGTGATGAAGTCTAGACCTCCTCTTGAAGTGTGTGCAACACTTAAAACGTGTGGGTCTTCCAAGAATTATGCAACAAGATACATTCTCATAAACTAGAAAAGCATGAACCAATTGCCCATATTATGCATGAAGAAAATGTTGAATGGAATGAGAACGTGATTGATATCTTATTCCAGAAAGAGAGTGATGGAAAAAGATTACAATTTAATGAACCAAGTACTGAATCAAGAGAAAAAACTCCAAAGCTCATGCAAGAACTAGAAATCTGTTCTTTTGGGGTTGCTGAAGGATCTCTTCCTCAAGTCATGGTCCTAGAGGGAGGAGGTGTGTCTGATAACCTTATGGTGATATTTTTCTCCATTCTAACCTCCTAATTGAAAGAAGGCACAAATGGAAGCAAACTAAAATACAACCAATCTACTCTACATTGTTGTAATGGAAATGTAGCTACTTAAGAAAATGAACAATTAAACCATGAATCTATGCTAGCATACATGTACAAAAAAGAGGAGCCTTGGCTACTAGGGTTGGATCCTAACCCAAGAGCTTCAGCCCTCTGAGCTAGCTCAGTGTTGGCTCAAAACAAAACTCATTCTTATTATCAAAACCATGGATTACATAAAAAACTATCACAAGTCTTGCAGCTTGAAAATAGAGTAGAGTTTTACAATCAAAAATCTGAATCCTACTAAGGTCCTAGGCCTCTCTACTTATACATCTGAAGTCTCCAATGAATTCCCTAAAATTAGGGATGCTCGGCTCCCAAAACCAAGATAAACTAGTGCTTTTTCTTTCACTTGCTCGCCTACCTTCTAGACCTCATGATTTAGCTCTTTTCACTCCGAGCTGATGGAGAAATATTCGAATGGAGGGGTAGTAAATGAGGATGATTTACCTCCTATAATTCCTCTCCCTTGTCATGTTCAAGTTTTGACCAAGGTATTTGCAAAAATTCCTTGCTTTTTATCCTTTAATCCTGCCTTAAATGCACATTATACCACAAAGAAAAATATCCAACTCTAACTCATGTCATAAACAAAATATAATCAGAAGTATGCAATAAGTTGTGAAAATAGTTGGTTTGACTAAGATAGGAGGTGAATTAAGGCCCATATAATTACCCAATGATGAGGCTCATCAACACCCACTACTAAAAGTGTTGCTCATCTTGACCAACTTAGACAGATTCCATGCCCTTCATGGCTCTGGTAGCCTCTCTGACATCCCATGCCTCTGTTGTGATCTCTTCTTCTTGTTCATAGAAGCCTTCTTTCTTTTCTACTTCTTCTTGCTTCCTCTTTTCCTCTTCTTCTTTTCTCCCTTCTAGCATCCCTAGGAGTAGTGGTGGATGGATTTTTACGCCTACCCAACTGACCTTCAACCTTTGCATTGATTGATTATATATAGGTGTCCTGTTGAGTGCCTTTCTCAACCTTGGAGGGGAGTGATATTCTCCGATCTTCAAGTTGTGTGGCAGTGTGTTCCATCTCCTTAGGAAAGCATGTATACTATCATCTCCTAATAGCCTAAACATATCTTCCAAATGTGAAATTTCTTGCTTTTGGGTAGCAATATATCTAGGTGCTAGCTAAGGATAATTATGAATCAAATTATGGTTGCTTATTAGGGCCATGGGATTTTTTCATGCGAAAAGAGTTATTTTTGCTGACAAAACTAACCTCCCTAGGAGTCTAAGACTCTCTAGTGACAAACAAGACAATTAAGAGCAATCCTTCTCTAAACATACATTATTCTATGAGAAACCAAGTGTTTTTCGATCCTACCTCAAGTCCAACGCTTGGT